>APFE030121077.1:0-24909 GCA_000404065.3 Pinus taeda
AGCCCCTAACGGACCTGGTGATGTGGTTAGTAGTGGAGAGTAGGGAGTAGGCAGTAGCGGCTTTCGGATAAGCATATTGGTCCAATGCAATATCCTTCTGATCTTTGCTTTTGATCCTTCCTGATCGACCGCTAGCTCCATGATTGCCTACCTAAATGTATGTATGTGTATGAAAAATTGAAGTAGTAAAAAGGTCAAAAGGCCCGGCAGGAACTCACTATTCATGTGGTGAGGAGTTACCCTTTATTATGATTCTTCAAATATATATTTCTATAGAGAGAGATAGCGTTTAGTGTAGGTTCCCATGGAGCATCTTTCTTCTTTCACTGCCACTAGTTCTATCATTGACCAGCTATGATACTTTTCATGGTGCCGACAGAATCATAGCCCTCGAACTATATACCTAAACCTCTTCCTAGACAGTGACCCTAGGTCTCGACAGAAACATATACCTTTACCCTCGACCCTATACCGCTACCGAACAAACGGGTCCTACCTCACCTACGTATATGCAGCACAGGGTTACTACAACACCTAACGTAGAGGGGTATATAGCTCTGACAGACATAGACAGAAGGTCTTTTTTTATAGTTGATCATTTGGATGCTCCCTACTTGGGCTACTCTACTCGGCTGGGTTACTCTCATCGAATGGGACGTTACGCAATGATAGATAGACACTGCGAATCACACCTACCTGCTTATCGATCTATCTTTCTTCCTACCTTGCCATCGAACTAGCACCAAAAAGTCTTGCACCTTAGGATGGATCAACTCCAACATCCGGTTCACCAAACAATTTACTGACATTAATGAAAATGATCTGCCAAGACGAGTCCCTTCACTATAAGCCTTGATGCTTGAGGCCTGGACACAGTAGATAAGCCTTGACTCACGATCCCTACTCCTTCCATTCACATCATCCCATCCCTATAATTCTACACCATCCCTAGTGATATATTCGTGCCCAATAGCAATAAGTTCTCGAATCAACCAGTTAGGGTTATTCTGTTCTACCCACAGGGATCTACCTGTTAGCTATTAAACCAGCTGCTATCCAATAAGATACTTCCCTACTGCTCCTTCTTCTAAATATTCCAAGGTGCGAAGCCGCCAGAGAAGAAGAAAATAGGAAGGCAAGGTGACAAGCTGCCAGAGAAGAAATAGGAAGGCAAGGTGCAAAGCTGCCAGAAAAAGAAATAGGAAGGCAAAGGTGTGAAGCCGCCAGAGAAGAAATAGGAAGGCAAGGTGCGAAGCCGCCAGAGAAGAAATAGGAAGGCAAGGTGTGAAGGCCGCTTGTCCTCCGGGGGGCAAGGTAATTTAATTGCTTGTCCGCACCGGGCAAGTAAGGGAGGAAAAGGAAGAGAGGGAGGGAGGGAGAGATTGATGATACAGGTAGGTAATAGGTTCCATGCACTGTTGGAAACTATGATTGGTATGGGTGAACTATGATATGGGTGCAAAGGTTGAGGAGGGAGAGATCAGAAAGTTGGGCAGCAAGAGAGAGAAAGACGGGCTATATAGACGGAAAGGTCTCAAGTAGAGATAGAGGATAGGGCTTTGGTTTGAGCGTGCTGGTAGTTGCAGTCTAATAAAAGCATAGGAAGGGATTCAATTCCCCATCTCCTATAGTTGTTCGGTCAACCGGTTACCTGGCTCCTTCATTCACTCTTACCATCCTTTGTTCACTCCCACCCGATATAGTAGTCATGTGACATATTGGATGTTTGGCCCATGCTTTCCAACTTCCCTCAGTTAAGGGCAGGTAGTGATGTGATGTTAAGATTAGCCAGGCAAGCTGGATGATTTTCAACTTTTCCAAGGCCTTCCTTTCCTCGCTCGACCATAAGCACTTGACCGCACACATATAGCCAAGTACCTCGGCGATAAGTCATCAATGCTAAGCTTGCCGTTAGCTTTAGAAGTATATGAAGGTCAATACTTGATTTCCTAACAAATAAAGAAAGACTGCAAGTCGAAGGCTATTGAACGAAGTAAGGCGGCCGACGAGTCGAAGTCGACTGATGGGAAGGTGTCGACCAATGAGAAAAGAGATGTCTATCTGGCTTCGACTAGCACACAGTTGGAACATGACGCGTGGCTGATCGACTTGGTGCATCTTACCACATGACACCTCACAGGGAATGGTTTGATGGGTATGAGGAATCTGAAGGGGGGATGTACTTATGGGAGATGACTCGACTACCAAGATTGTCGGTCGAGGTAATGTTCGACTGAGGTGGCACAATGGAAGGAGTGGGACAAGGCATGTTGCATATCCCAGGTCTAGCAAGGAACCTCATATTTGTGAGTAAGATGAATGATGCTAGAGTGCACACAATCTTTGATAGGGATGCATGTAAGAAAGAAAGGCGTGATAAACTGGGTATGAATGCAGTCAAATGTATCTTCATCAGGTACAAGGATGGAGTGAAAGGCTATAAGTTGTGGAATCCAGTAACTAGGACAACAATTTACAGTCGTCGGGATATGGTGTTCAAGGAAGTGAAGGATATTTGAATACGAGAAGATTTTCTACTGGGGGATCCCATGACTACTCCATATATTTTTTCATATATATCACATTGGAAACTAAATAATGTGGATCTAAGACATATTGCAACTAACTTTGTAGTATTTGTTTTAGTGATCTTATTGATCACATCTATGGCCCCATTTATATTCATATTTGTCAAAAGGGAAATGACATAAAAACTTAATAGAAGGTCACCTCAAAAAAGTTTGAGACCCTTCCCCGATTATAGGAAAGCACCCTCCGGGTCCTTGCCCTCAGAAGCGCAAGACCTCCGGACCTTTATTATATTTAGAAAGAAAGTGGAGTCCTTAACATAAGAATTGGTATTACCAAAAAGAGGCTTTAGTTTGTGAGCCAAGCATTTGGCGAGCTGATAGGTAGGGATCCCAATTTTGTTGACTATGCTATAAGGGAAACACCTTCCTCACTCATTCTGAGGTCTCTCCAGTCTCCCAACATTCCCCAGTACACGTCACCCAGGATCCCCAGTACGTCTAATTCACTCGGGTAATATAATATGCTAGGCTAATCCGCTAATCAAATCAGATGAGCTAATCCAAAGCCAGTATCATTCCCAGGAGGTGTAATTGAAAGCCGGAAAGCCGATAGTCAATTGTTGATAAAAACCACCCCCACATATCCATCCTACAAGCTAGCCAAAGAAATTGAACCTCGAACCTCTTACTCAACCCTATACCTCGATGAAACCGTAGCCTTTGACCTTGATCTCTAAGAAAACATAGCCCTTGAAACAACCTACCTTGACCTCACTTTATGCTATGAAACACACGTAGCTCAAATGGATCCATGGTGATCATTACTTATAATCACCTCAGGATAAGAATCATGCCCCTAAACACATAGTGCCTCGGGAAGGGAGGTTGCTGATCCTAGATAGTGGTCAATTAAGGGTGAGGTAACGTGTGAGGAGAGGCCCGGAGGGACTCCCTATTCATATGGTGAGGGCCGCCATCATCTCTAGATATTATATACGTAATTACGGTTTAGCGAAGCCATACACAACAGGATGGATGTTTCTGACCGTACTTCTCTGTTTGTTCCCCTCAAATATGAAGACACTTGGTAATGACTGGAAGCAGTGGAAGAAGTGAAGAAATGCGATCTCTCATTCATGGCATAATGAAATATAATAATATATGCCATTATTCGTTGCTCAATATTTCAAACCTCCGCGTTATTGGGTGGGGGTGAGCAAGCGAACTCTCGACAAGGGGGCTGCCATCGGAGATGAGAAAAAAGTAAGTCAAAGTGAAATAAGTGCCAGCCATCATCACATCTATAAAATGCATATCGTTGTAAACAGGACATATTCTCCTTGCCCCACCCACTAGCTGGGCGTAACCCCACTCTATTAACACGTCTTATCAAGTGAGAAAAGAAATCCCAGCCCAGTCATGACCGGCTTCAAAGGATCAGCTATCAATAGGCTGTCAATTACCACTAGCTATCGACTATGATCGACAGGCAAAGAATCCTGGGTCGAGTGCATTGGGTAGCGGGATCGAGTAGCGGGATCAACTGCATCAACACCTCGAGTGCATCGACTGCATCAAAAGCATTAACTAGTGGCTAAAGGGCATCCGGGTTCTCATAGAGAAACAAATTGAAAGAGCCTATTTCATTGAAGAGAAAATCCATTTCATTCTTGTCCCCTCAAAGGGAGCAATTTCATTAATGAAAAAAAAGGGTGAGGGTGAGCCAGCCAAACTCTCGATAGTAGGAGAGGCCCGGTAGGGACTCATCGATTCATATGGGTGAGGAATCAAACTCTCGACAAGGGGGCCGCCATCAACGTATCGCTTGTCTGCATCGGGCAAGGTGAATGAGGCATTTTTCTAATATCTGTTCGAAGCAAACTTAGTGCCTTCGCCAAAATTGGTAGGTGAGAAAGAAACCTCTAAATCACTGGGATAAACTCTTGGCATCTCCACGTGGCCTGGACTAAGACTACCAGCATCAAGTGCATCAACTCTAGGATCGACAGCATCGAGTATCCCCCCCATTGAGTAGCCCCCTGTGATTAGGCCCTACCATTGGATTATAGCGGATTAGAGCTTCCATGGATTCCCATTGGCTTATTCCCATTAGAGCTCCCATGGATTCCCATTGCTTATTCCTCCCATTGGATCACCTGCGGATTATTCCATTGGATCACTGCTGGCACTCAATACTATTAGCTGTAGTCTGTAGAGTAGCTGTAGTCCCCACATGCACTAAGAACTACCATTAGTCCCATGCCCTACTAAGGCCATAGAGAGTGAAAGCCAAGTGAAAGTCTCCATTCTTTTCATTTGAAACTAAGTCCCCTTCCTTGCACTAGGAGGCGCAAGCCCCTCCGGGACCTTTATCCCTGAGCGTCAGCGAAGAACTTAAGCCAATCCAATTTGAGCAGCCGGGTATCGAAGCGGAGTAGCCCAGTTGAGTAGGCCTAGCGTATTGTATCATCGGATTGCATCGTCCAATTATTAGCCAAGCCCGGTGTATTAGATCCCAGTTGAGTATCCCCGCCCAGCAATCGATTCCATCCTGCGACTTCATTATAGATCAACTTCATGAGGATGCCAACCCACCCCCGAATATGTTGGCAGTTGCGGATTGAACTGAACGCGTACTGAATGCGGATGGAACTGAATGCGTGGATGGTGTGGATGCGGATTGAACTGAATACGTGCGTGCTGCGCCTTGGGTGAGGTGGCCTGGGCAGGCGTACTGTGAAAGCGTGTATGCGTGGATGCGGGGTGTGGATGGGAGACTGAGAGAAGGGGAGAATGCGGACTTAATGGGTGGTAATGATGGGGAATGTAATTTAGCCTCGATGGGGAACTTAGCCCTCGCTCGACTCGATGGGTCCGTGATATGTGTATTGATGTGGCCGTGAGCTGGGAATGGATGGGTACGAGCTATTGGCGGGTTGGAACTCGCTCTCCCGTAAGATTCATCAGTGGGAACGCCTTTATAATAAGAATCATCAGTTTAGAGAATCCAATCAATCAATCAACTGGCCTCTTCAGAATAATCCTCAGTTGATAGAATCAAATTGAATCAATCTCCCGTAAGATGTTTCATTTTTTCAGGTTGCATTATATAAGTTATTATACCACAATTGGCTCAGCAACTTCTGATGTTGCACCATCATTCATTCAATCATTAGCAGTGGGCTCCTATCATTGCTTCCCATACTGACAGTATGGGAGACTCTCCCTTGTCTGTCACACGATCCTATCTTCGACAGGTGAATCGTAAGCATCGTGCATCGGTTCCAAAACCTATGATAAGACATCCCCAAAAAAGACAAGAATACATCCAATAAGAAGGCATCCTCCATTGGTTCCAAAATTTACGAGAGAATACATCGAATCCTGACATGGAGTACCGGCATGGAGTACGAGCAACATGAATTGAAACCTGGCATTGACTTTATTGAGTACCAACATCGAGTGGCTCAACTAGCAACATTGAGTAGTAGCATTTACACCTGGCCCGAATCAAGTGCCAGCAACGAGTACCAAGAATGTATGAACACAAACCTATGCACAAACCTTATCAGTGGCTATCAACAATGATTGTTTCTCGGCTTATCGGCTAGCAATGACCTCTCGGCAATTCTCAGTTTTGTGAGGTGTAGAAGTTCAAGGGTGAGGGGTTCGAGGATATAGAGGGTTTCTAGTTTAGGGCTATGGAGTTCCTTCCTTCGTCGAGTTTTAGGTGTAGGTCGAGGGTGTAGGTTGAGGGTGTAGGGTCAAGGTTGAGGGCAAAGGTATATGGTTCCGTGACCACCTTCTCTTTTCAATGAGACTGGCTATGACTATTTGGCAACGACAACTGGGCTATGGGGTATTGGCAAAGAAACATGGGAGTAGGCTATATACTTGTATATTGGCAATGGGCTACAAAAAAAACGACCACCTCCTTTCACTAGGAAGCGCAAGCCCCTTCGGGACATTCTTGGCCCTGAGATGTGTCTTCGGTAGTCGAGGTAGGTGGCGATGCCTTATTGGATGTTTTGGAACCGATAGATTATTGATTCTTGGAGGATGTCCTTTTTTAGGTTTTGGAGCCCCGCTCCCATATCTCGGAACCATGCTTACTTAAAACCTACTTTTTATCAGTTTATAAGCTGGTGCATAATAACATATCTAATGCAACCTGGGAAACTGAACCTTCTGCCAAGAAAGGCATTCCCGAGATCCACATTCCACTTTCTGTCCGCTTTATGTTAAATCCACATTCTCCCATTATCACATTACCCAGGCCCGCATTCAAAAATCTCCCAGCCATTCCCAATACACCCTTCTCGCTTTCTCCCAATCCCGGATTACCCAGCATTCTCAAGTCCGCATTCTCCCATATTCCCACATCCCTCCATTCTACCCATGCATTACCATTAACGCATACACGCATCCCCCCACCATTCAGTTCGTATTTAGTCCCATTACCCAGCCCATTACGCTTCCAGTCAATCAGGGAGCCCAGGACACTTTTAGGACCCAATAACACATTACCTCGGCCAATACTGTCAGCATTCTTCAATTCGCATTAACGAGTATCCAGTCCGCTTTACTTCAATCCGCTTTCCCGCTTTCAATTCACCCATGCTTTTCTTTCTTTTATTGTTGTTCTTGCTGTTCACCCATTCCCGCTTTCCGTTCGCCATAGTCAGTCCGCCCAGTACAACTCAGGATGGCCCGGCACGCATTCTCTCATTACTGCATTCTACCATTATCGCATTCCCCCAAAACAATTATCCCGCATTGACAGAAAGTACCAGGTAGACAAACAGGATAGCAGCATGCCAAACCTAGAACCTACACCTCGATCTATAACTCCACCTATCGGACTACAAACAAGATGGGAAATTACCACAAGCCGGGAATACTACAGGTCTATGCTCACCCCTGGCTCTTAGTCTATCGGGGGGTTCACTCGCCTTCGTTTCCCTAATATTCCTTTTACCTTTCTCGTACGTAAGACAGAAATGAAGGGAAATACAAGCATCGATCAAGTGATAGAATCTATGATGGAACTCATCCCAACCCATACCACCAACAATTTATTGAGGAGTTTCAACTTATGCTTTTTATAGACGTCTCCCATCCCGAGTGTTTGAGCTGGGTCATCGATTAGGAGGAGTAATTGATGAGATTGATTGGAATAGGTTACGTGGTGCCTTTGCTTATTGTGATTGTGTGTTTTCACGTATATAATGCAATCAGGAACTTTTGTGAGTGATTAGGAGGTGCACCAATGAAATGATGAAACAACAATACCCGCATGACGTGTTACCTTGCCTTAGGACCCTTACCCCTTCCTCGTGATTGAACCTTCAATAATGAACCTCTCGAATAATCCTATCAAGACTACTCCCGCTTTCTGTTATTTGATGGTCGCTTTATGCCAGAAACCATCCCGAGTTTGTTAGTGAGGGAGGTTGTCACCAATGAAACTGAACACTTAGAATGAACGGCATGATTTGTTTCCCATTAGCGAACCAGACCGGAAGAACCCAAGTCGTTTGAGAGGAGTTAGGTGGGTAGCCGCACCAAGTCCATCAACCAACGATACTGATTTTGGTTCTTACACTTATGCCGGCCGTTGAGGAACCGCCAATGGGAGAGCACCGAAGAAGCCAAGTCGCATTAGGTGAGGGGTCACCGATGAAACGAACCCACCTTATCCTCCGATCGAACCTTTACCTACGATGAAAGATAGATGATCAAAGCTAAGCGAAACAGAGCGGGGGTTGGGGGGAAGAAAAAGCACAGTAGTCTCTATAGTATGGTGAGGAAAAAAGAAGCACAGTCTTTCGAGGATGGTTTGGGAACAAGCACAGTACTTATAGTATGATGGGGGAAGAAACAAAGTCATTTGAGTGAAGTCACCCATACTGATTTGATTATTACACTTATGCCAGCTGGCCGTACAGGAGCGGAAAATGAAATTGGGACCAAATAAGCCAAGTCGTTTGAGTTAGGTAACCGATTCCATGAACCACCCTTGACTTCCGAACTCACCCTTGACTTCCTACCCTTGAACTACCCTTGACTTCCGATTGAACCTTCCCTTCTTCAACCTCTTGAATGATCCTATCAATCCTACCAGTCCCCTTGACTTCCCCTTGACAGCCGCTTTATGTTAGCCATTGGAGGATGTTCGCTTTCTGATGTCCGTATGATGTACGCTTTATGTATGCTTTATGTCCGCATTCAGTCCGTATTCTGTGAGCTGAGCTTTCTGTTTGTCCCTTTCTGTTCATTCTGTTCGCATTCAGTTCGCCTTTCTCTAGATATGCATTTGCCCGACCATGACCCATTCAGTCAGTTAGCTTTCTGTTCGCATTATGTCCGCATTCCTTTACCCTTTCAACTTCTACCCTTTCACTCGCCCTGCTTGATGTTAGATTTGGGTGGTTGTTCTATTATGATGCTACTCCATTGCCAGTATTTGAGGCCAAGTAGTTTATACCCTGCATGCGAGGTTTATACTGAATGATACCCCTCCTTTATAGATACGTCTCCATACGCCCCCCCATTTTGATTATCGCTACCGCTTGCCTGGATTGGGAATGATCGCTACCGCTTGCCTGGATACGTTCCTTGCTTTCCTAACGTCAAGCAAGCACTACGTTCCTTGCTTTCCTAACGTCAAGCAAGGACCCGACAGGGGGCTCGACTGATAAGGAGAGGAATATGGCTCATATCATTATGTATGAGCATCCACTTCGTTTTGTCGTTTCATTCATTGATGAATCGAGTTATGGTCTCGCTCGTTCCTTTCATATCCATCTTCGTAGGAATAGGATGGAGAGATCAAGATAGATTTCGTTTGTATACGATATTCTTCGAGAATGTTTTCGATAGAATTCTCGCAGTCATTATGACATTTCGACCCATTATTTCGACCCATTATGATCTTTTCACTTCATGTCGTAGGAGCGGTAATTCAGCGTATAATTATATATGTCATTATGCCATCACCTCCCCCTTCTTTTCTTTGTTTTGAATCGCACCTCTACCTTTCAAACCTGACAAAAGAAACGAAAAACCGGACAAAGGCCCCCATCTGGTCTCCTAACCCCCATCTCCCATGGTATGGAAATTGATGATGGATCGAATCACCTTGCTCTCCTTTTGTCGAGAAAGCGACTACGTGACTTATAGAACTGGGCCCCCTCTCACCTACCTTTGTTTATATGAAATAACCTAACAGACCTCCTCTTTCTTAGGCTCCCGGCCCCTATGGTCGAGCCTGCTGTAACATCCTTATGGTGTATCAGCCCCTGATATCTCTCCAGGTGGGTCGATATTGGATTGAAAGGCCTTATGCCATGTAGCGTATATAATATATCTTTTCTGAAACCACTACGTATTGGTTTCAGGGGCAAACGTATTGTTCGGCAACCCCCCTCCCCTAAATGAATCCCCGCGGTGATTTAGTATTCCCCACCGAGGCCCACCTACCTATCTGATTTAACGCCCACCTCTACCTATCTGACGAATCAAAGGGGGGGGTTTTGTCTCAAAAAAGAGACAAAGGAAAAGGACGCTGGGGAGCGAACAACGTGGGAGTGTCCGAGTTGATCGGAGAAATGTGGATGGAGTTTCCGAGTTGATCGGAGAAAATGGATGCTGGGGATTGCTTACCGGATAACCGGATGCCACTATATATGCTGCTATTGAAATATGACTTTTCCAAATACAATTGACCGGTCCTCTCCCGTTGGTCGAGCCTGCTTCCGCATCCTCTCCTCTCGATGGCGGCCTTAACAGTCGAGCATGCTTACGCATCCTTTTGGTCGAGCAACTAAAGTTCCTCTCCTCTCCCTTTTGGTCGAGCACCTCTCCTCACCATATGAATAGTGAGCCCCTACCGGGCCTACCCTCAAAAGCTTGAACTTACTAAGGAAGGGTTGAAAGGAAAGGCAGTACTCAAGTCTTCCTTGCCCTCCTCACCCATGGCCCGACAGAAGATGGCATGAATGAGGCCTTTACGGGTTACAGAATGCTGTTTATCTGTCCCTGAATAGTGTGTGAGTTCGAGCCTTCCTTTTCTTTAGACAGAAGATTCGATATGAATTGCATACCTTAAGGGAGACCAAATCAATCTAGTCCTCTCCCTCACTCAAGGGATAGACCTTTGAATCATATATAAGTAATGAGCCATATCCCTTCTCTCATTACCGTAATTACGTATATAATATATAGAGATGATGGCGGCCCGTCTCTGCTTCTAGGGCCCAAAGACTATAATGAGGAGGGTCGCTTCCAACCATGTAGCAGGACACTGCATTCTGACTTGTGCTTGAATCTCCTCCTTGCTCTCCTTTCTAAGAGCGTGCCTCACTTCTATCTCTATATACGAGGGGGACTTTCTCCAGGACTTTCCCCCCTCCCCCAGTTCAGTTGGGCTCTGTCCTCACTTACTTTGATTTCTATGCTTAGCTAATCTTACAGCTGGCTCACATTGAGACTTCTTCCTCCCATCCACCAGACAGAAAATACCGATACAGAGATAAGTACAGCAGCCTCCCTCCCCCTATCACCCAACCTATCGATGGCGTTGGTCGAGCTAATTCTTTCCTACTTATTTTAGTAACTAACCTTACCTTATTCTATGTACGGACATAGATTTTATGGCATTATAATAACATAGATTGATCGGGACTGAGACATACAAGTTGGCTGGGTGACTATAGATGCACATTGTACGGACGGCGTGTATTAGGAATATGGGTGAGTTATTTCCTTGCACTAGGAAACGCAAGCCCCTCCGGGACCTTTATTTCCAGTGGGGTGATGAATTATCCGTAGTGCTGTGCTTCCTAATGATCGATGATGGTTCGAAGTTGCCTGTCTTTCTTATGATGGTCCCGCCCAAAGGGTGACATATGCTTTCTTTATTCTGATTGACCTTATATAGTGTGTCTCAGGATGGATCGCCCAGCCCAGTCGCTTTCTCTACATACATTATTAGGGACTAAGTCTGACCCACACGCTTGTCTCTCCACATGTTGTAGCTCACGTTTTCTATTGGCATTGGCTGACGTGCGCTTTCGATTTCTTGTCTGGGGAACGACATGCACTTTTGACTTCCCATTGGACGTTAGAATCGGGACGGAATGGGTCTTATTGAAGCAGCATTCAAGTCAGCTATAAGAAGACAAACTCTTCACGGAGTATGGTTTTGATCCCATGGGAGGCGTTGGATAAAGCTGGAGAAAGGATGTGATCTATCTTAGCTCGGAGCGTAGCGTTTGCTCAATGATGGTCAGGCGTCGCTTGCATCTTTGTTTCCAGCGTCACATTTTTGATTGGTTTACGTAGTGCTTGCTTTTGACGATCTGTACGGGGTGGGAGTAGCACTTTGACATGGTGGATAGCCTGGCGTTGCACTTTCTATGGTCCAGCGGCCGGTGGGCGTTAGATTTCATCGGGACGGAGTGGCTGTTGATCGATCGCTTGTAGATACGCTTTGGATGAAAGGGCAATAATGCAATACCTTTCGTTCACTAACCTCATAATCAAACTATCTACCAGCATCACGAGTATCAGAATCTTATGCTCCCTGCACATCAATAAGAATATCGATCTGTTACGGGCGATACTACCTTCGTTAATGGTGGTCCGGGGGAAACAAGGTAAAATGGATATAGATCATCTATAATTATCCCACCCAAAAAACCACCTTCTTATTCCTAAGGAGGCCTATATCTTCGTCTCTGACTATGCCTTAGCCATTGCTTAAACTGTTACTGATGCTACTCCTTGCACTAGGAACCGCAGCCCCTCCGGGACCTTATTTACCAAAATCATATTCTAAAACAGTAGCTTCTGGATCTGGAACTCGAGATCGAGATGCCTATTCCTCTGTGGATGGTATCCCTGCCTTTCCATCTACGGATAGTGGGTCAACTAAGTCAAATCGATAATTTGGTTCTGGATCTTTACCTGGAACTGGATCCGCTCGATCTATTATAGGGGTATGGATATCAATCCGGATCAATAGGATAGTGTTTAAGGGCTGGGCTTGATTCAACATGGGCGCTTTATCCCTCCTTTATGATAGATCTAAGCTATACCGAATTCGCCCGACAAAGTATTGATTGGTGCGGTGGAATCGAACAAATGGAGAATAGCCTGCCTTTTCTGAATTGAGGAACGAATAGCCTTGCTCAGCGAATGGGAAAATAGCATTACTCAATAGCCGGGTGGTGATTTCATGTATATCGCCTAAGGATACGTCTCATCTTCGTCTACGAATGGTATTTTCAAATGGGAAAGAATGGTTTAGTAAACTAACTAGTATGCTCCGCGATGAGCCGCCTCACTAACCTCGAATACGGCTGAACACCCATGTAGCAGCAGATTCTGCTTTCGGTTCTTACAGCAGCTTTATAAGATATATATTAGTATACCCTGTAGAGTCAGAAACAAGGGTAGTGAGAGCAGATCCTACAAAGGCAAAGCAAGAAGCTAAGGCAGACAAGCCAGCAACATCCCTTTCAACTTCTTTACCAGCACTAGTTGCAGTACCAGCAGAGTAAGCATATGAGCCAGTTCCGGGTCCTATTGAAGCAACACCACCAGCCACTATATTCGGCCCCCCACTCAATTAGGTAACTGAACGGTCGGAGGTTGAAAGCTCCGTGAAATTATTCCCGTCAGTAGAAAATTGATGGGCAACAATCACTGAACCCAACTGGTCTGAGAGGAAGGACCACTTTAGAGTCACCGAACTAGGCTAGGGCCGTTACTATGTTAACCGCAGGAACGCATCAGAAAGGTAAGATCTAAAGCCTACGTTCTCTCCTCTCCTTATCAGCCGAGCACCCTAAAGGGTCCTTGCACTAGGAAGCGCAGCCCCTCCGGGACCTTTATGAAAAGGCAAATTCCCCTGGAGGCATTTTGCATGCATCCTTCCCGGGCAGCCCAACCAGCATAGGTAGGAAGGGTGAGGAGGGAAATCAAATACCGTGCATCCTAATATAGCCCCCCGAGCTAGAGATAGCCTGCTGAATAAGCACTCGATCGAGCAGGGTGCCTCAATTCGAAGGACCCACTATCTCACCGACTCAATAGAAGGGCCTCGGATCCCTAAGGTCCTCTCCTTGCTTTTCAAGAGGTTCCTTGCACTAGGAAGAGCAAGCCCCTCCGGGACCTTCCGGCGGCAGAAACATGGCAATAACCGGCCGTAACTACAGGGGCTGGAAGAAAGGCAGTACAAGGTTACGAGCATAGATGGAATGAGCTTACGGCCAACTACAGCAGAGGGAACCACATTCTCTACCAAATATCCATGCTTCCCTCTACAGAAGCTGTTTATATATTACATATGTTCGGGAGTTAGGCCTGCGAGAGATATAATATTTCAACTTGACAGAGATAGGAGTAAGACAACGGAATTATGTTCTCAATCCTCTTTACGCCATTCCTTTTACTATAAACATCAGGCAGGTAGTCGAGAGGGCTGGCAAATAACAAAGCTAGTTCAAAGCGGACTGACTTACAGTCACTTTACTGGATGGCTTATTTAGGCTTCTTCGGGCATTTGCTAAGTTCTATGTTCACTTCATCCCCCTGAAGGATAGATGTTTCATTTGGTACGAAGTCGCTTGTCCGCTGAGGGCAAGGGTGAGGGACGTTAAGTGACTCGCCCGTTATGGGCTTCGTGTGTAAGGCTAAACATAGGAATATTGAAAGCTAGGAGTACTACTTTTCACCCGGAACCCTTTAGAATATATGTAATAATTCACTATCCCACCCCTATCTTCACTTAAGAGTGCATTTCAGCTTTCTCTTCCGGGGCTACTATAGTTGGAAGTCGATCTCTTTATTCAGGAAAATCTGGAATGAACTATAGTTGCCAGGTCGAGTTCCAAAACCCATTTAAGTAATAGCGCATAAATGGTTGAGTGCTCCCCCTTGCTAAATAGTAAGTCTATTAATAACGTAATATCGGTTGATGCATCCATATTACTTATCCAATAGATAGAGTCTCGATTTCCGGTCCCGGGCGAGCGCCCCATTATGCATCCATTATTAATATAGTGAGTCCTCCCGAGATCTATAGGCGGAAGAGTGCATTTCAGCCCTCAAGAAAGAAGTCTAGGAGGGAGAGAAGATCTCAGGCAGAAAGCAATCGAGATACGGCAGCAAGTTCGATGAAGGCATGTCTCCATGGGGAACCGAGGTAAGGTAAGAAGGTAAGTAAAGAAGGTGGCGCGATCAGTAAAACTAAGCAGTCCCATAACAAAAGCAAGCTCGACCAACCGGCCAGCCGCAATCTAGTTAGCATCCCACCCACCAGCGAACTATCTGGCAATCCTAGCTTTTCCATGTCCCCACACCAATAGTTCTAAATATTTTCTTTTGCCATTATTCTTTAAGTCACCTTTCATCGATTTGTGACAACTTTTACTAACAATGTATTAAGTGACCATAGAAGCATCACAAATTACCTTTGAAGCCATTGAAAGCCATAAAGAGAAGTTCATACTTAGCGAAGCGTAGGGGCAGGAAGGATAATGAGTGAAAGCGGGCAGTTCGAAGGTGCTTGCTCCCACACCGCCTTGTACCTGGTAATTGAAATACTTCAAGGTTGGCCTATAGGGAGAGTAATTATACGCCTTTGTACTAATGCCTGAGACAGACCTGGAACCTTGCCTAAGAGCGGCACGTAATTGTCAACCCCCTATTCCCGTAGAGCGGTAAGCTTGAACCAGCCATCCCAACCAGCAAGACTAGCAATCCTAGCGAGTCCATTCCGCCTAGCCGTGTGAAACTAAGTCAAATGCCTTTCTTCCAAAGTCAAACGTCACTTTCTCGGTGAAGTCCCCCCCACCCAACAATAAGTAATATGGGGCCCTAAACAAATAGAGGACTATATAAGGGTGGAAAATTCGCTAGTTCAAGGTGGCGTATGCCTTGGGATGATAGATAATGCTAACGTGGCAAGATATGGTAAATTCCAGAAGGGAAAGGTGGCGTTTACCATCCAACCATACCAGCAAACAAGGAAGCCAGGCCGTGTTCGTTTTATTGGACCAGCCCGATTATTTCGTTTCTTCTCCTATCCCGGCCCACCCGCCTGCCTGGGTGGATGCTTTCTCCAAGCAAGCATCCGTGTCCGTATATCTTGGTATAGAGTTTCGGTATCGGTAGATAGTATTGGTATATAAAGATCGGTATAGATAGATATATCGTTCACATAGACTTAACTTAACATCACTTCTGCTTCCGCTTCTTTTCTCTTCTCTGGTTCGCTCAGCTTCCATTGTATTTCGTGTATCTCTCGGTATAGAATAGAGGTAGAGTATAGAGATTTCTTGAGTATCGGTAGTTCGTGTAGAGAAAAGAGCTATCTCTCGGTATAGAATAGAGGTAGAGAGGTTAGAGTTCGAGTAGAGATCTAGAGTATCACGTATTCGGACTGAACATAAGTCTGTATTTCATGGATGTAACAGAAGATCATGGATTGAATGGATTGAACATAACGTCTGTTTTTCATTAACCTGCCTGGTAGGCCATAAATCAATCTATAAATAAGCTCTTGTCGATCTGAGCATTAAGGTGTGTTGATTGGTGTACTCGTTATAGGGTAGTTATAGTGTTGTGGTAGGCTTGACTTATGGCTTTTGTTTGGCTCTTGCCCCTCCCTGATGGAGGTTAGCTCTATCTAGTGTGGTGGGCTTGGCTCAAGGCTTATAGCTCAAGGCTTCTGGCTCCTGGTGGGCTAGAGGTTGAATGACTAAAGGCGAGAGGTTCAAGGTGAAAGGCTTCTTCTGTTGAGAGGTGAAAAGCAAAGGTTTAATGGCTAAAGGTCCTAGGCTTTAGTTTGGCTCGTGTACCCACTGTATTTTGCGATTCCAAAATTGTAAATGGACGTATATAACAACTCGATGTATATTCGACATGGTGGTATGATCATCGCTAAGGTATCAAGCATCACAAAGGAAGGGGGAAAGATCAATCACAGCGGGTAGGTGGTAACTGAGTTCAGTATTTCACTGGGTGATTCAATAACCGTGGGCAGTTGGAAACTGAGATTGGTTAACTGGGGCTTTTCGGTGAACAGCTCGCAGCCAGGAACTGGGCCTTTCTTTCGGTGACCGCCCCTAGGTCTTGTCTTCATTATCATGTTGGGTCAATGTGCCCCGTATGATGCTTTTTGGTCCCCTTCTGTTATAATGTGCTGGGTTCAATGGGTATGTGATTGATGCATCCTCATCAGGTTAGTAACTATCTATCCCCATGGATTCGTCAAGGCTTGCTTTAGTTCGACCAGCTCTCGGGTTCTAGTGGCATAACGGGTTTGACTAGCTTCTTCGATTTGGACCAGCCCTCGGTAACGTAAGCAAGTGATAGTCAAGTAAGAAAAGCAAGCAGCAAGCAGCTGTCAAGTTAGTTCATTGTTGTCAGGTCGCAAGAATCAAGATGGGTATCAATCGAGAGATCGGGGGGTGAAAATAGAGCCAGGAGTAATCACGTAAGTAAGCGCGTCATTCAATCGTTCTTCCCTTAAACCCCACCCCCAAAAACAAATATGGAGCAATATCGATTTGTATCTCCCGCGTCTGTCCGTTCAGTCCCGTCCCGGGGTATGGGGGCCTTCCTTTTCTCTTCTTTTGCGGGTATGTTTGAACGGGGGCCTTCTCTCCCTTGGCGGCGGTTTGATACATTTTAGCGACTATTTTGCCATTCAATTTACTTATTGGGGGGCCCCTCTCAAATAAGTCACTAGTGGCGGAGGTTCCCCATTTGAAGCTGATTCTCTCTAATCTCAAGAAAGCGTAATTACATATATAAGAGAATCAAAGAGCTGAAGTACTACCCCTCTAATAAGCCATCCTGTCTAAACATACAGAACTCCTAGCCCGGCCCTGCAACTTGCCTCTGAACTCTATCGATAGGCTGATAACGGAAGCACATACCAATCCAAACCCTCCAACTCTCTATTGGAGACCACACATTCAGACTGGTTAGAAGCCCCTGAAAGAATGCGCTGTTTCCGTGCATTCTATCACAAAGAGAATGTGAGGTTGAGTAGCGTAGCGCAGCTGTTCTGTTAGCACCCACCATTTAGTCTGATTAATGGGTCACTACTCCTAATAAGAGAAATTCTTATATTATATATGTAATTACGCCATCTCTCCCCAAGTTGAATAAGCATCTGATGGTTCCTATCTCTATCTTATGAAGGGCTTTGAACCGAGCTATCAATTAGTAAGGAATTAGTCTTAGGATGAAGGCACTAAGAGAAGGGGTAAAAGGTTTGCCGGTCTAATCCCGACTCGCTAATCTCAGGTCTAGTGCAATAGCCATGAAGCTATAATGAAGTGATTAAGTGTGACTAGGTATAACAGGTTTAGTGACTCCTCAGGTGGGTAAATAGTCTGTGTAGAACCAAAAGGGTTATTAGTGCCTCCTCCCTACCCCTATCAAAGGTATTCCTGGGTGAAGGTGAATAGAAGCATTCCATCGTCCTAGGGTGAAGGTATCAAGGTCAAGGTTGTATCATCTAATCCGGACCTGCTAATCTCAGGTCTAGTGCAGTAGCTGCTATTCCAGGTAGTATAGGTAGAAGGCAAGTCTTATAGTTCTAGCAGGTGGTAAGGTGGAACCAAGACTAGGAGGTTTTTCTTCTGGCTGATTGGGACTCATCCTAGGGTAGGGTGAAGGGTAAAGAGTGTCTGGTGGATGCTCGTAAGTAAGGGGTTCATAGCACATGCTGTACTAAAAAAAGATTCCTGGTTGAGCGAATGGGTAAGGTACTCCATCTAGGGTGAAGGCAAGAAGTTCAGGGTAAGGTAAAAGGCCCAAGCATCAAAGGCATCAGATGAAAGTGCCGGGTCTAGTCCTAAGGTAAGGTATAAAGCCATCCGGTGCTTCTAAGATCAAGTCACGGGTACCTGGGGCATCGCATCCATCACTTAAGAAACTAGGTTTCCGGTATAAAGGGGGGGTGGTGGTGAAATACGATCCCTACTGTACTGATGTTATTGGTGGAATACATAGATGAGGCAGCACTGGCACTAACTCAATGTCCTAGGATGAGGGGAGAAAGCCAAAGTTGAAGGTTGTTGTTTCATGCCATCCAATCCCAATCCCAATGCCGGGTCTCTAGTTGTACCTCCAAAGCGCTTCATGAAGGTAAGTGTCATAAACGAAGCATATCCTGGGTGGCTCTGTCTGGCTGAGCATATCTCCTTCCTAGCAGTCTGAAGCCTGTCCATCCAACCAACGTTTTCTAATGGACCATAATTCAAGAAAGCCATCCCGCAGTTCAACGATTCAACAATCTAAGCTAAAGGTAACCCCTCCCCTCTTGGTTGGCTACTCAACTATCCCGTAGGAGCATGGGAAGCTCCGATAAGTCCTCGGCTAATCCATCCATCAATCTGGTGTTTATAAGAGAAGGTCATGTAATATAAGTTCATGAGTTGGGCAGCATTCCTCCATCCATCATCCATCCATTATTCAAGATCAGGCGGATGTAGTGAATGGATAGAATAAGACAAGGTAGTCAGCAGTGAAAACGATCAAAGAGTGAGCTGTCTGTCAAACTTCCTTTCATAAAGTAAGCTTATAAAGGTAATATGACTGATCTCAAAGTGCAAGTGCAAAACCCCAAATAGTGTATACTGAGAAACGACTGGTCATAGTGCCAACCCGAGCTCATGAATGCTCCGTATGGAGGGAGGCATGCTAGTCATGAACCCTTTTACCCTTCCTTTGATTAAGCCTTACCATACAACCTATTCACTGGAAGATCTAAACCTCTTCCTTCATTAGGAAGGTACAGCAGAGCAGCTAGAGAACCGGGCAGAATAGCATGGCAGGCATGATACAAACCCTTCTTTACCTTCTATACCTTTTCTGTTTTCCTAACCTACCGGCCTGCCCCACCTAGAGACCTAGACCTGTAGCCTTCCACCGCCTTACAGACAGCATTTCAAGACAGACCTGCCATCACACTTGCTTTATATGTATGGAGGATGGATGCTGGGTACCGCTATTCACTATTATTCCGGCCGAACCTTGCTGATACTCTTCATCAATTAGAACCCAGCCAGGAATCAACCTATCTGTGCCTTTCAATAAACACCTTGTAACCTACTATCTCAGACATACAGTCACAATAAACACCTTCGCGAGGTTACACACCAACCATACATTACTTACTTAGGCTAGTCACCCTAATAGCCTAGCACTTCATTAGGTTTAGACCCTCCTAGTAGTAATTATAGCGGGACCTCACTATATAGATCCTAGTAAGCGCTAGAAGCCTTATCAAGTTAGGACTATTAGCGGGCATCCTTCCATTGGGTAAAGTTGCAATACAACGAACGCAAATGGCCTTTCACGCGCTTTTATGCCCATGACCTACCCAGGTTGTTTTTAGTTACCCAGGTCGTTTTTTACATTAGAACCAGAGCTTGCCTCAACACTTGCTTAATGACTTACCTACATATGAATTGACTTTCGTGCCTCGAGTCTTTACGAGGGAGTGCACTTGCCTTACTTACTATAGCTATTGCCTTCAGACCGGACCGTCATCGTACAGGCAGCAAACACAGAAAGTATATTATTGGATCAGTATAGAGCTCATAACCTCAAGCTATCTATTACCTGAGGAAAGAACAATCCCAAATAAAAAGTGCAAGGAATTTATTACTTGTCCCGCACCGGGCAAGGAACACGTGCTAAGGTACAAATACAGGAAGGTAATCCCCTTATAGGCATAGGGGACACAATTTCATAATAAGCCTTCCCAAAAACTTTCTAAAAGGGAGACGAGGCCAGGCGAGCGGAAGGATTTCCGCTACAACAGGACGCCATCCGTCCAATAACCAACCTACCAGCCAGTCAGACAGACAAAGAGACAGCCTTACAAGGGAGGCGAGCGCGAGCGAGGGAACATAAGTCAAAAACCACACGTTGTGGGGTTGTAATGGATCTGCTCGTAAGTAACACCCCTGTATTATCACTGTCTTCCGGTGACTCCTGGCATCTGTTGGATCGATCGGTGGGCTCTTGGGTAAAGGGGATTGACCCAAGGTATCTGCCTTTGCTCTATGCTGCTGTGACTTATGAATTCACTCTTGGTCCTCCTTCATTAAAGATAAGCTAGATCTTCTGCTTAATCGATATAAACAGCTGCTTTTACTCCAACCGGTTCTTCAGCTACTGAGTCAACTGCTTATGCTTCTGTTGCTTCAACCGAATAAACTGGGTTTACCACCGCCTCTTTGTATGCCTCCTAGGCCTGCCTACCTTTCGGGTTCATTTCAATCCATCCATCCATCACTCAATCAATCCTTCTAACTCTTTCATAGGAAAGCGTGGTTGAATGGAATATGGGTTTTGAAGCATCTTTATGTGGTAGGGTAGTCAAAAACTTCATAAGGCAAGTAATATGTGTTGCAAGCTTAGAGAGTTTCCTATGCACCCTATATATATATCTATTTGAAAAGATATGCTTTGCTAGCCAGATGAAGATGGTAGAAGAGGGAATGGATCACCAAGATCCAAGAATATGACATGATTTTCATGCCCACCAAGATAATGAAAGGACAAGGGCTATCTAAGCTAATGGAAGAAGACAATTTGTAGGCAGTAGGCATCAACCACAGTGGAAGGTTGCATGATTGGCACTACCCTAGGGAAGGAGGAGGAATAAACTCATATTAACCCTTGCTACAACTAATCCACTTGGTAGCATGATATAGCCCATTTACTAATCACATGCCAATGCCATCAAGGAATGGAGAAAGAATAGGGAAGGTCACTCAAACTTAGGGTAATTCAGCATTGTGATATGAAAAAGAAACTAAATGGGAAAGACCCCGATAGTATATTACTCAAGTGAATGATGGAAGAATAAGTGGAATACGTGAACAAAGACATGCATTGAGGGATTTGTGATGGCCATTATGCAGTAAGGGAAACAACTTGAAAAAGATTTAGGTTTGGGTGACTCATCGTAGGATGCTCTGAATAGAGGTGAATGGAAATGCTGCCGAAAGAGATAATATACAACGTGCAAGCATGCTATGGAGCATTTGTGAATGGTTTCCCAAAGAATCAATGAATTTGGATAATGGGTACAAGTGAGGAGATAGATTGCGAGGGAGTCGGTGGATATTAGTGACCGCCAACAGTAATAGCGGATCAGCATGCCGCGGTGAAGCGGGCCCTTCCCACTTTGAGGGCGGGCGACAAATAGGAATGAATCTTAGGCGGGCGACTCGATAGGAAATGCTTGAAATACCAAGCGTCGAATGCGGAAGTTTCGATCAAGATATTCGAGGGAGGGTGGGTAACAAAAGAAGGGTAGGTTCTTCATAGGTAGGAAGGTGGTGGGTAAGAATATGTGTGATAAGAAGGTTGGTAGAAAGGTGACTGCCCCTCGTACTTGGTAACTCTTAGGGAGGAATAAAGCACTGCCTTACTCTAGACATGGTGGGCTGGTACGCTATATCGCCTAGGAGAGGCGTGGGATATCTCGCCTAGGAAAGCACTGACAACCTATAGCCATCATAAACACTGCCTAAACTTGGTTAGCCGTGTGCCTCCATCTGAACTACCTTAGGCTACCTTGCATATATTATATATGTAATTGCGCTTTAGCATCACCTAATCTTTCCATAATATCATATACAAAGAGATATCTCATTCTATCTATACCTAGCTCTTTGATTTGAGGGGAAGAAAGAGTCTTTCAGGACCTGGTATTACATTCGCTATCTCTTTGAGGGGAACAAATATGAGGCTACACGTATTGAAAGCTAGGCTACGCATATTAAAAGCTAGGCTACACGTACTAAGGTCCTGCCCTTCTTGGGAAAGCAGAGGGGCTAGGGAAGGGCTATGGCCGATGGCATTCTGGCCAGGCATATATCGGGGTTGGGATGATAAGGAGGCATGTCTGCTTGTATCAATTAGAGAGAGGGTTGCAATTGCGCCTGCCTAGCCAAGGATATAAGTGGCATGCTCATAAGTAAGAGGCAGAGTACTTAATGATTCTTGCTTGGGCACGCCTACTTCTTACCGATTGATAGGAGGGGGTCCCGTTCGTTGCCAAGCAAGCCAGAGAGGCCAGCCCGATGAGTCACTTAATGCATTTCCCCACAAACTAGACCCCCCTCCAAGCCAAGTAAGTAAACCCAGGTGCCGGGATTGCTTCTTTCTTGGAGTGAGAAGGCAGGCACACACAGGAGTGGGAAGATTCATTTGCCTACTTCGATTCATTCCCATGCCCACCCGAACACACGGAACCCCTTAAACTGAACACGATCAATAGGCCAGTCCGATCAATTTCCTCAGCCTAAGGAATGAGTTCATGGGCAGCGGCCGGCCCCTCCCTATTCTTATTATTATTGATGTTGGTTGTGCCAGGCAGGGGCTACAAATACTCAGTACGCATCCATCGCTTGCCGTACCAACCATAGTTAGTAGCCCCCGGGGAAGGAAACTGGTATGCCTGGGCTGGCTGGGAAAATACTAGTAATGGAACTAGTCATTTCATTAATTAATTAGTCAGTTTAGGGCCCATAAGAATAATAGGGCGCGCTGCTTGCCCGATCAACGCCTATTCAGAGGCCTACCTATAGATATGGATTAATGCCATGAGTGCCCCATGTACTGCGGGCAACTGCGGGAGACATGGTCCTTAGGGCCAGTATGAAGTCCCAGCAGTAGTGGATTGGCTGCCAGTCAGTCCATGGATCGCATTAGCTTGGCGAGTTGGATGAAGGCCGGTTCACGATTATAAAACAATGATCGGATTTGATGGCGGTGGTCGAGCAATTTCATTGATGGCGGCCTTATCAGCCGAGCGATTTTCATTGATGGCGGTGGTCGAGCAATTTCATTGATGGCGGCCTTATCAGCCGAGCGATTTTCATTGATGGCGGTGGTCGAGCAATTTCATTCCTCTATTCTTAGCTCTCTTCACAGCTCAACCCGCGGGAAACAAGCTGCTAGCTGCTTTCTTTGAAATGGAGAAGGGGACGCTTTACTGATAAGACAAGTGGGGCCTTTGAGGAGTGGATAAAGGGACCAATCGCCTTAAATCATAATATTAGGGCAATTCATAATAGGCTCACTTTCATTATGAGCTGAGGAACAAGCCAATCCAAGAATAAGCGGGAAAGTGAGAATCATCTCGGAGATTTAAGAACCAGTCGTCTTGCTCTATCCTTTCTTCAGTTTCCATGTCGGAAGGATATTCTTATTGACCACTTATACATAGCCAATGTCAATCCCTACTATTATAATATAGCCTATAAGGAAATGGAAAATATATATTTAGTAACTGGATAGCCTTTCCCTCGCCTGGGTAGGTAGCCTGGAGAGCCGATGTAACGAAGTCTCTTGTAACGAAGTATCCTATTGGGAAGAAAACCTATTGGCTATTGAGAACCGGAACCTATTGAGAATAAAAACGATTGGGGGGGTTGTAAGTGACAGTGGATAAATGAATTGATTCTCCCGTGCGCTCCATAGAGGGTGAGTCTCATACGTCCAAGGATGAAAGTGTCTATGCTGCTACCGGAGTTGAGATGGCATGTGTAGATACGAGAGACAAGGGATAGAAATGGTTGCACATATTATTGGGGGTGATGCCGCTGTGGAAGGCGATTGATCATCTTGCACCTGCTGTTGTTTGGGTGAGCTGTCCGCTGTTGATGTGAATTCGAGTAATGCACCTGCTCATTCTTTCCTATTCTTCCGCTCTTTCATTCATTCGTTGCTCAATATTGCAACCCTCCGCCAAGAGAAAATGGCAAAAGGAGTAGGGAAAGATGTGAAAAGCTCCGCCAAAGCATATATTCTCTATGTCATTATGTCATTATGCATTTCATATGGTTCGGGTCTGCTTAAGGCTGGGGGCTGGGTGAAGGCTTCTGGCTGGGTGAAGGCTTCTGTTGGACTTGGCTGGTGATGAAGGCGGAAGGTTGAATGCTTGTACGAACAATATCTCATTATATATGTCATTATGCATTCATTCGTTGCTCAATATTCCAAAAAAAACCTCGCCTCCTCTCCTTAGATTGCAAAGCCTGTTTGTTGCATTCCTTCTCCTTAACAGTCGAGCATGCGTTGCGCATCCTTAACAGTCGAGGCACCTAAAGGTTTCCTTCTCTCCTTATCAGTCGAGCCCCCTTAAAGGGTCCTTATCAGTCGAGCCTGCTTACGCAATCCTTAGATTGAGAGCAACTAAAGTTGAAATTGACTTATTGGTGAGGGGGGTTAGATTGAGAGCCCCTCCGGTTAGGGTTTACATATTGGGTGCCCCTTTCAAATAAGTAACTAAAAGGTGGTGGTCGAGCAACTAAAGTTGAAATTGACTTAT
>APFE030121081.1:3540-202036 GCA_000404065.3 Pinus taeda
ATATCTCTTTTATAAATATGGTATTTGGCCCATAGGATTCACTTAAATAAAACCTATTCTTGAAAATGGGTGAATGGATTCACTTAAATAAAACATTTTCTTGAAAATGGGCTAATGGAAGGTTGTAACTCCTAATTTCAAGGGCTAAATTTACCTTTTTTACCCTCTCCCTTAAAATAAGGTGGGCTATTTGAGGTGATTTGTAAAAATGTATTATGATACAAAATATTCACCCACTAAAAATTTAAAACCCCTTAATTTCTCCGAAGGGCGAACATTCACCCCTAAAATTTTCCATGTTGTTAACTGGATTTGACAACCATTCATATGCTCCAGGTAAGAATCTCAGTATCCCCAAAACTCCTTGCGGATTGCATCTTGCCTGTGTTGAGTAATGGATTCTGAAGCCATGATAAAGCTTCATCTTTGAAGGCCCATATGAAGTAGGTAGACAACATGAAAAAAACGCCACTCCATCCCACTACACTCGCAAAGCTAGTACCTCCTTTCTTTCCCATCTATCTCTCTACATGAGACTCAAATTTTGTTATATATGCATTATCAAGTTTTACCCTAGCCTCCAGACCTTTAGATATCAATTATATATACACCTAATGTATGCATCCTCTGGATTTCTTTGACCCTCAAAGATCAATGTTCTGTACACATGTTTCCTTTGACCCCTAAAGACCAATGATTTATACACCTATTTTACCCATCCTCTAGATGTATTTCACTTAAGAAATTACCTCCTCTACGAATCATAGAATAATTATTATTTAAAGGTAGAGAGTTATTAACATATGGATAGAGAGATTGGCTTCCTTGGCAGATCATAAAAGAATTATGATTCAAAACATTAGATTTGTTAGCATAGGAATGGAGAGTCATTAGTATAGGCAATGGATAAAAACCATTTGAAATTTCAATTTTACATGTAGCTTCTGATGTGAAGAGAGGCAATGTCTATTGTGGAAGCAGTAAGTTCAAATTCATTTCTTTTTGTTTTCTTTTTGGTTGTCTTATCTTCATAAGGAGAGGAAGCGAAGAGAATTGTTTTACTCAAACATAAATGTTGTTTAACTTGAAATCCACACATGATTTGGAGATTAGTCACATCCTTCTCCTCAGGATTTTCATAATATTTATCCTCATTTAACATTCACCCAAAGAGGATATTTTGGGGCCTTTTCCAGAGAAATATTTTGAAATTAGACACAATGTCAATCTAAACCATTTGACAATAAATGTTCAAAGTTTGCTTGTGCATGGAAAAAGGTGAAAATATTAAAATGGAATCATGATATAAGTTTTGGGAATTACATATCTGAGGGAAAATACATAACCAATTGAGCTTCTAAGTGGCCTCTAGACTCAAGAGTCCAAAAACATCATACTATTAACCAAATGAGTACATAACTCATTAGCATCACAAATTTGAAGTTTACTTTCTCTTGGTGAATGGCACCAAAAGCTACTGCCATTCGATTTTTTAAACAGTTGGCAGGGACAACATGGGGTAGCAAATATGTTTCAATTAGTTGGCATCATTAACTATGTTAGTCTCCTTCTATGTTTCCATATTTTTGTCACCTAATCCCTATCTCATGGTGGGTAATTTGTTTTTTCTTCCCATTTTTTGTCATCTCTTCCAATTTTTCGATCATTCTCTGGGAAAATGAATGGCTATGTTATTGTTTGCACAACACGTATATCAATTTTAACACAGTGGTATCCATACCTTCTCGTACTAATGGAAATTTCAAGTCTTCTATGATCTAGAACTATAAGTACCTAAAACTTACAATTTCTAAGATGATATAGAACTGTAGTTAGTTGATTTATTCATCAATATGAAATTTCTGAACTTGTATTCATAGAACTATCTACCCAAAATGTATTCATTCTTCTAGTGCAAGTTCTTCACGATTTGGACATATTGGGCCCTATGTAAAAGGCATTCCCACAAATCAACCATTTGTTTCAATTATCTAACCTTGAAAGGCTAAATTGTGTCAACTAAATATAGCATATCCCAACAAAGTCCAAGGATTTATCAGGGGACTCCACACCATAGTACTAATCATAAAGAGAAATGCTCTAATTGTATAAACATTCAGTGGTCCATAAGATATCTTTGATTCACAAAATTGAAGAAAACAAGAGGAATAAACTAACAAAAAAAGAAAAAAATGGCTTACCATCAGCTACCCATGTGTACACTACCACATAGAAATCACTATAAAGCTTCAAAAGCCAAAGTATTATAACATGTTTGATGTATTTTTATTCTATTACAAAGAACATAGCAGGTATATAAATCATGTTCATATTTCTCGTAATATAAGTTACATAAATTGTACTTTAACCCAAAAACAAAATGAAAGGAAAAAAAACTTTGCACAGTAAAGATGCACACACATGGACTAATTATTGGCGAGCTTGTGAAGTTGTAAAGCCTCAAAAGCCAAAATATTCGAGCATGTTTGATGTATATTTATTCTTAAAAACTCATAGGTCCCTTCTACATAACTCAATTCACAAATGCAACACTTACGAAATGTTCAATGTATGTATATCAATAGTTAAAAGAAATATTTCTTTCCAAAGAAATTACAAATGTACTCTTGGACATCATTTCCACAGATACAAGTAACCAAATAAGCTTCAAAATCCAAAGTATTCAAACATGTTTGATGTATATTTATTCTTTTAAATCCATATTTCCATGCTACATAACTCAATGGCCACTACAAAACTCATGAAATGCTCAATGTATATATATTAATAGATAAAAGAATTATTTCTTTCCAAAGAAATTACAGATGTACTCCTAGACATCATTGCCACAGGTACAACTAACCAAATATTTTTCAACTGCCTCAACACATAAGGTTTAAAATGTTGGGGTATGGGTGACTTTCTGAATCCAAAATTGAAAAACACTTTATGTGAACGATTGAGGAACTCGACTAATCATACTCAGACTTATCTATCCACATCTACAACCACAGTTGACAAAAAGCATATCATAAGCATTGAGAACCAACTGAACTCTAAGAAACAAAAACAGACCATACAATATGTCGAGGGTTTGTGAACTAATAATATATATCCAAAGTAATAAACATACCTGCTGGAATGTGCTAAGAGATGCCAAAATAGAACGACCAATCCAAACACTATATTTCATCTTTGGAGGTGCTATTACTTTGATTCTCATACTCCTGTGAGCGAGTGCAGTGATATCCTTGGTATTGTTATCAAAAATACCAGGAAACATGTTAGATCCTCCACTGAGAAAAATATTTCCATACAAATTCTTTCTCATTTCAAAGTCACTCTTCATGATCGAGTTGTAAGTAGTTTCATGGATACCTACAGATTCCATTCCAATAAGAGAAGGCTAAAATAAGACCTCAGGGCATCTGAATCTCTTAGAACCAATTGTCATAACCTGTCCATCAGGAAGTTCATAATTCCTCTCAATAGAAGAGCTTAATTTTTTTGTCTCGAGAACGAGTTCATAGTCTAATGCCACATAAAAAAGCTTCTCTTTCATATCGTGAACAATTTCCCATTCTAAAGTTGTGGTGAAAGAGTATCCTCTCTCTGTGAGAGTCTTCATCAAATAAGTTGTCAAATCTCGACCAACAAGATCCAACCAAAGGACAGCATGAGGAAGGGTATATCCTTCATAAATAGGCACAATGTGGGTAACCCCATCCCCAGAGTCCAAAAAAACACCTGTAGATATAATTACCTAACATTAAGAACTTCCTCTATTTGAAGCAAAACCGAGCTCCAAAGCAAAACAGAATTCATTTAAAAGATAAAAGCACCCAGCAGTTGTTCGGTCACTCGCATATAAGGATAGAACAACATGAATGGAAACATACATAGTAGGTGCATTAAAAGTATCAAACATAATCTGGGTCATCTTCTCTCTATTTTCCTTTGGATTTAGAGGTGTTTCTGTAATACAGTGATATCTTCCGGAGAAACTCGAAGATTATTGTAGAATGTGTTATGCAATAACTTCTCCGTGTCATCCCAGTTGGAGACAATACCATGCTCAATTGGGTACTTCAAGGTAAGGATACCCCTCTTGGACTCATCCTCATCACCACAAAAAAGCACTGGCAAAGAATGGCAGAGAATGTACCATGTGTATTAAGGAAATGAATTGAGACCCTACTACCACTCCCAAGTTTTGGTGTTACCTTTAGGCTGACTATTGCGAAAACAAGGTGCATGGTATTTTGTACGAGGGAGAGCCATTACAATAATCATCGTAGCTACCTTACTATCTCTGAAACGTTGGATGCCTTTTGACTAATATTATTTTGGGAAGAAGGCCTGTTGATTATGGCATACCTGCTGGGGAGGTTAGCATATAAAGTTCCCTTCATGTAATAAGGGCATATTTTTAAGGCCTTCAATCGCTTAGTGAATTTATTAATTAATTTAATTTAAATTAACAGAGGTATAAATTTAAGGTATGAAAGAGGAATGAATCTTTTTGAATGAAAATCCTTAATCTCCCAGGTTCTTTCTCCTTATAAATATGCCATAGGCTTCAGTGTTTGCATCGAGTTTCCACTATCCACAATCTCCATTTCAATGAGAAGTGTGGTTGTATAACTCACAAATTTTGTGATGTCATCATCTTTGTCTCTCGGATCCCTATGATATTGGAGTTAAATAACATCACAAAATGCAAGTCTTCATACTTTTTCATTTGTTTACTGATATTTTGTTTCAGTGGCTACTTCAACACTTTTGTAAATGTTTATGGTTTTCTTTCTCAAGAAAATGTATGATCTAAATTTTCATTTTCATTCATTGTCTTATTTGGGATTTTGTTGTAGCACTCACTTGTATTTTGAGGTTTTTTTCAGTATGATTGAGAGGTCGTTGAGGGATTTTCTATTTCTATGTTTTTGCTAATAGTTTCTAGTAAATTAGCTTCTTAGAATCGAGAAATTTGGAAACTTTGCTTGTATAGTGTTTTTGTGGGCAGTGTTAAGTAAAATTAAAACCACTTGATATATATGTATACAAAGATATTTAAATGGTGTATATAGTATATCTATACTCTATTTACTTGCCTTAATACTCTGTTTCCCAATGCTTATTGTTGTCATTGGAGGCATTCCATACTAATAGAATATGAAACCTAGATTTTGTAGGAATGCATCTCGCTTGTGCTGGATAATGGATTTTGAAGCCATGAATAAGCTTCATCATTGAAGGCCCATATGAACAAGGTCGACAACATGATCCAACCGCCACTCCATCCAACCACGCTCACAAAACTAGTGCCTCCTTTCTTCGCCATTTGTCTATCTACATGAGACTCAAATTTTGTTATATATGCATGACCAAGTTTTACCCCAGCACTCAGACCTTTAGATATCAATTATTTGTACACCTATTGTATGCATCCTCTGAATTTATTTGACCCTCAAAGATCAATGATCCATACACATGTTTCCTTTGACCCCCAAAGACCAATGATTTATACACCTATTGTACCCATCCTCTAGATTTATTTCACTTAGGAAATTACCTCATCTATGGATCATAGAAGAATTATTATTTAAAGGTAGAGAGTTATTAGCATATGGACAGAGAGATTAGCATCCTCGTTGGATCATACAGGAATTAAATTCAGAACTTTAGAGTTGTTAGCATAGGAATGGAGAGTTATTAGTATAGGCAATGGATAAAAACCATTGAAATTTAAATTTTACATGTAGCTTTTGATGTGAAGAGAGGTAATGTCTACTGTAGAAGCAGTAATTTCAGATTCCTTTCTTTGCATTTTATTTTTGGCTATCTTACCTTCATACGGAGAGGAAGAGAAGAAAATTGTTTTACTCAAGCATAAATGTTGTTTAACCTGAAATCCACACAAGATTTGAAGATTGGTCACATCCTTCTCCTAAAGATTTTCATTAATCAAGATCTTCATTTAACAATCACCCAAAGAGGATATTTTGGGGCCTTTTCCAGAGAAATATTTTGAAATTAGACACAATGTCAATCTAAACCATTAGACACTAAATGTTCAAAGTTTGCTTGTGCGTGGTAAAAGGTGAAAATATTAAAATGGAATCATGATATAAGTTTTGGGAATTACATATCTAAGCGAAAATACATAAACAATTGAGCTTCTAAATGGCCTCTAGACTCAAGAGTCCAAAAACATCATACTATTAACTGAATAAGTACATAACTCATTAACATCACAAATTTGAAGTTTACTTTCTCTTGGTGAATGGCTTCAAAATCTACTTCCATTCAATTTTTAAAATAGTTGGCACGAGCAACATGGGGAAACAAATATGTTTCAATTAATTGGCATCATTAACTACGTTATTCCCCTTCTATGTTTCCATCTTTGAATACATGTTGTTGCTTCCCATTTTTTGTCATCTCTTCCTATTCTTCGATCATTCTCTGCGAAAGTAAATGGATAGGTTATTGTTTGCACAACATGTATTTCAGTTTTAAGACACTGGTATCCATACCTTCTCGTACTAATGGAAATTTCAAGTCTGCTATGATCTACAACTATAAGTACCTGAAACTTTCAATTTCTGAGATGATATAGAACTATATTTACTTGATTTATTCAACAATATGCAATTTGAGAACCTGTATTCATAGAATTGTCTACCCAAAATGTATTCATTCTTCTAGTGCAAGTTCTTCATGATTTGGACATATTGGGCCCTATGTAAAAGAAATTCCCACAAATGAACAATTTATTTCAATTATCTAACCTTGAAAGGCTAAATTGTGTCAACTAAATCTAGCATATCCCAACAAAGTCCAAGAATTTATCAAGGGACTCCACACCACAATACTAATCATATAGAGACATGCTCTAATTCTATAAACATTCAATGGTTCATCAGATCTCGTTGATTCACAAAATTGAATAAAAGAGGAGGATTGGGCTAAGAAAAGAGAAAAAAGTGGCTTACCAACAGCTACTCATGTGTACACTAAAAATTAGAAATAACTATAAAGCTTCAAAAGCCAAACTATTATAACATGTTTGATGTATTTTTATTCTATTAAAAAAAACATAGCAGGTATGTAACTCGTGTTCATATTTCTAGTAATATAAGTTACATAAGCTGTAACTTAACCTAAAAACAAAATGAAGGCAAAAAAAATTTGCACAGTAAAGATGAACACACGTGGACTAATTATCAGCCAACTAGTGAAGCTGTAAAGCTTCAAAAGCCAAAGTATTCAAACACGTTTGATGTATATTTATTCTTAAAAATTCATAGGTCCCTTCTACATAACTCAATTCACAAATGCAGCACTTATGAAATGCTCAATGCATGTATATTAATAGTTAAAATAAATCTTTCTTTCCAAATAAATGACAGATCTATGCTCAAACATCATTACCACAGATACAACTAACCAAATAAGCTTCAAAAGGAAAAGTATTAAAGCATGTTTGATGTATATTTATTCTTAAAAATCCATAAGTCCCTTCTACATAACTCAATTCACAAATGCAACACTTATGAGATGCTCAATTTATATATATTAATAGTTAAAAGAAATCTTTCTTTCCAAAGAAATTATAGATGTACTCTTAGACATCATTTCCACAGATACAGATAACGAGATAATATTCAACTACCTCAACACATAAGTTTTAAAATGGTGGGGTATGGGAGAATTTATAAATTAAAAATTTGAAAACACTTTCTGTGAATGATTGAGGGACCCGACTCATCATACTCAAACTTATCTATCCACATCTACAACCATAGTTGACAAAAATCACAACATAAGCATTGAGAACCTACTGAACTCTAAGAAATAAAAAGAGGCCAAACAATATGTTGAGGGTTCATCAACTAACAATATATATCCAAAGTAATAAACATACCTTCTGGAATCTTCTAAGAGATGACAAAATAGAACCACCAATCCAAACACTACATTTCCTCGCTGGAGGTGCTATTACTTTGATTCTCATACTCCTGGGAGTGAGTGTAGTGATCTCCATGGTCATGCGATCAACAATACTAGGAAACATGGTAGATCCTCCACTAAGAACAATATTTCAAAACAAATTCTTTCTGATGTCAAAGTCACTCTTCATGATCGAGTTGTAAGTAGTTTCATGGATACCTACAGATTCCATACCAATAAGAGGAGGCTGAAATAAGACCTCAGGGCATCTAAATCTCTCAGAACCAATTGTCATAACTTGGTCATAAAGAAATTCATAATTCCTCTCAATAGAAGGACTCAAATTTTCTGTCTCGAGCTTCAGTTCATAATCTAGTGCCACATAAGAAAGCTTCTATTTCATATCACGAACAATTTACCATTCTACAGTTGTGGTGAAAGAGTATCCTCTCTCTGTGAGAGTCTTTGTCAAATAAGATATCAAATCTCGACCAAAAAGATCCAACCAAAGGATAGCATGAGGAAGGGTATATCCTTCATAAATAGGCACAGTGTGGGTAACCCCATCCCCAGAGTCCAAAACAATACGTACAGATAAAATTACTCAGCATTAAGAACTTCCACTATTTGAAGTAAAACCAAGCTCTAGAGGAAAAGAGAATTCGTTTAAAAGATACAAGCACCCAGCAATTGTTCGGTCACTCTTATATAAGGATAGAAAAACCTGAATAGAAACATAGATAGCAATTGCATTACAAGTCTCAAACATAATTTGGGTCATCCTCTCTCTATTTTCCTTTGCATTCAGAGGTTCTTCTGTAACGAGTACATGGTTGTCTTCCATAGAAACGCGAAGCTCATTGTAGAATGTGTGGTGCAGTATATTCTCCATGTCATCCCAGTTGGAGACAATATCATGCTCAATTGGGTACTTCAAGGTGAGGATACCCCTTTTGGACTAAGCCTCATCACCACAGAAAAGCAACGACAAAGAATGGCAAAGAATGTTCCGCGTGTGCCAACTTAGTGTACTTGAGGAAATGAATTGAGACCCCACTCCCACACCCAAGTTCTGGTGTTACCTTTAGGATAACTATTGCGAAAACGAGGTGCCTGCCATTTTGTACGAGGAAGATCCATCGCAATAATCACCACAGCTACCTTACCATCTTTGAAACATTGGATGCCTTTTGACTGAGATTATTTCAGGAAGAAGCCCTGTTAATTATCGTAGACCTGCTGGGGAGGTTAGCATATAGAGTTCCCTTCAATCCATTATTAAATTTATTCAGTACTTTCATGTAACAAAGGAATATTTTTAAGGTTTGCAATCGCTCGACGAATTTCTTCATTAATTTCATTTAAATTAATAGAGGCATAACTTCAAGGTTTGAAATAGGAATGAATCGTTTTGAAGGAAAATCCCTAATCTCCCATGTTCTTTCTCCTTATAAATATGCCATAGGCTTCAGTGTCTACATCGAGTTTCAAAAATCCACAATATCCATTTCAATGAGAAGTGTGGCTGCATAGCTCACAAATTTTGTGATGCCATCAGCTTTGTCTCTCGGATCCCTACAAGGTTGGAGTTAAACAACATCACAAAATGTAAGTCTTCATCTTTTTTCATTTGTTTATTGATATTTCGTTTCAGTGGCTACTTCAACACTGATGTATATGTTTAGGTTTTTGTTTCTCAAGAAAAGGTATGATCTAAATTTTCATTTTCATTCATTGTCTTATTTGGGAATTTGTTGTAGAACTGGCTTGTCTTCGAAGGTTTTTTTCAGTGTGATTGAAAGGTGTTGTCGAGGGTTTTTCTATTTCTTTGTTTTTGCTAATAGTTTCCAGTAAATTAACTTCTGAGAATCGAGAAATTTGAAAACTCTACTTGTATAGTGTTTTTGTGGGTAGTATTAAGTAAAATCCAAACCACATGATATATATCTATACAAAGATGTTTAAATGGCATATACAGTATATCTATACTATGTTTACTTGTATTAATACTATGTTTCCCAATGCTTATTATTATCATTGGAGGCATGCCATATTAATACAATCTGAAACCTTGATTTTGTAGGATTCTCGCCTAGGGCGTGAGGCTGCTGCCCGAGAACATCATGAGAATCCAGCTAATATAGAATCTCCAACCCAAACAGTGACAGCGCTAGTGAAGATGAAGTCAATAGCCCCAGCCACAGAATGAGGCAAAGATTGTGATTATGATCATGGGATTTTTTCTTATTTTCACCACAGATTCTGTTGGGCTTCATGTGCCCCTGCTCCCTCAAAAGTAGACCTAGACAGTTTGTTGATCATAGCCAGCTGATATATTATATCGTAATTATGGTGCTCACTTGTTATTTGAAGACCCTATAACATATGAAAGATTATTGAGAGGACTTAGCATCTATTTTTTTTAGTGTTTGTTAGTGAAGTTTACAGCTATAAAGAAGAATCCTCTCAATTAATTACGACTATAGTATAGAGATTAAGATGGGCCATTGTCATGATCAAGCCCAGGTTCAAACCTCCATAAACATAAATCCTTGAAAATTAACTTGTTAATTGGATTTGATAGCCATTCATATGTTCGTGGTAAGAAACATGGAACCACCAATCTAAACACTATATTTCCTCTCTGGAGTTGCTACTACTTCGATTTCCATACTCCTGGGAGCTAGTGCAGTGATCTCCTTGGTAATGTGATCAACAATACAAGGAAACATGGTAGATCCTCCAATGAGAACAATATTTCGATACAAATTCCTTCTAATGTCAATGTTACTCTTCATGATCGATTTGCAAGTAGATTCATGGATACCTATAGATGCCATACCAATAAGAGGAGGCTGAAATAAGGCCTCAGGGCATATGAATCTCTCATGACCAATTGTTATAACTTGTCCATCAGGAAGTTCATTATTCCTCTCAATAAAAGAACTCAACCTTTTTGTCTCGAGCTTGAGGTCATAGTCTAGTGCCACATAAGAAAGCTTCTCTTTCATATCACGAACAATTTCCTATTCTGCAGTTATGGTGAAAGAGTATCCTCTCTCTGTGAGAGTCTTCATCAAATAAGCTATCAAATATCGACCAGCAATATCCAACCTAAGGATAGCATGATGAAGGGCATATCCTTCATAAATAGGCGCTGTGTGGGTAACCCCATCCCCAGAGTTCAAAACAATACCTACAAATAAAATTACTAAGCATTAAGAGCTTCTACTATTTGAAGTAAAACCAATCTCCATAGCAAAAGAGAATTCTTTTAAAAGATACAAGAACCCACCAGTTGTTTGTCCACTCGCATATAAGGAGGGAACATAGCGGGCGCATTAAAAGTCTCAAACATAATCTGGATCATCTTCTCTCTATCTACCTTTGAATTCAAAGGTGCTTCTGTAACAAGTACAACACAGTCTTTTGAAGCAACTCAAAGCTCATTGTAGAATGTGTTGTACAATAACTTCTCCATGTCATCCCAGTTGGAGACAATACTATGCTCAATTGGGTACTTCAAGGTGGATACCCCTTTTGGACTGAGCGTCGTCATCAACATAAGAATCCTTCTACTCCATACCGACCATAACCCCACTGTGCTTTGGTCGGCCCACAATACTAGGGAACATCGCTCTTGGAGCATCATCTCCTACAAATCTAGCCTATTTGGAAATAATGGAATAGCCCATTAATTTCATAAAGAAAGCATATTCTTAAAACTAACAAGTACTTTTACATTGTAATTGAGATATATTAAAATCATTATTGGAATCCAATAATGCAAGATTCCTCACCTTTACCATTCCAAACCTAGTGTCACAGACAATAGGTTGAATTTCATCAAGATAAGCCATTTTTAATTCTAAGGGAGTTCACTTCATAAGATGGAAGGACCACCATACTCACAGCCCTAATGCTTTTGGAAATTGGTGTTTTTCGTTACAAACTTTGGCAAATGGTTTGGGACTAAAGGTTGTGTCCGCCTTCAAAGTATTGAAGGGTAAAAAGATTGTTAAAGAAGTGAGAGGAGAAAGATTAAATGATCTGGTACAAGCTATTGAGACTATAAAATCAAGTTCATACATTTACAAATTGGTTGGATTTCTTCATTTTCTGATTTTGTAAATTGATATCCTATCAATAGAGTGTTTTGTGTCTGAACATGAAATGGTACTATTTCTCAAATTAAGATGGCATGTTGTCCTCAATTTATGGCTTACGGCGTTTCTTTTGCAACATCTGGTTATGCTAGTAATATTCCTTGGAGGTTAAATATCAACCATCCATATGATAATTTTTTATAATTATATTAAAATTATGAAAGTAGTATTCAAAAATAGACACACATATCAACATAATTAGCACAACTATATTATTAAATGTGATCGATAGACATTGATAAATGTCCTTTTCATATGCTAATTTGCGTATAAGAGGTAGAAAATATCAACCATATTTACTAATGTGGTTGTGTTAATACATGGATGGTGTGCATGGGGATGATTAGTACACCATGTTGACTATGGTTGACTATGGTTAAATATGTTAATGTTATAGTTAAGCAACATTTATTATGCTTAATATAGTGTTGACTATGGGCGACCAAGGTTGTCCACAACTAACTATCATTGACTATGATAGATTGTAATTGACTATGGTTGACCATGGGTGTTCAAGTTTAATCATGGTTTACCATGGCTACCCATGGTTCATTATGATTACGTATGTTAACCATTGTTGAAAATGTTGACCATCGGTGAATATGGTTTGACCAATTTGGCAATGGTTGAACATAGTTTTCTATTATAGATTATGGTTGTCCATTATTACAATGGATGACCATGTTTACCCATGGTGACCTTAGCTGCACATGTTTGACCATTCTAACAATGTTTAGCCATGGTTTTTCATGTTAAGGATGGGTTCACCATGGTTTTCCAAGGTTGACTATGGTCAACCAAAAATGACCATGGTTGGTCATGGTTGATCATCATTGATTATGGTTGACCATGGTTGACTATTGATGCAAGTGCATCTAACCTAGGTTAACTGTTTACTAGGGGAGTTAGTTACAAAGTGAGGATTTAATTCATTAATGTATTTTTCCTATAGTTTTAGGAGAGAATGATAATCCTTGTAAATAGGAGAAGATTCAAGAGTATTTTGGAAGGATTGAGAGAGTTATGGATAACTTAGCTCGTATCTGGGGATAAGGGATAAGATGAAATATTTTATGGATTATGAGAGATATTTTAGGAGTTAGTTTAGGGATATAGAACCTATTTGGGTGCTAATTCATTTGTATAAATTTAGGTGAGCCCATGAAGCATGGGAGAATATAGAAATATGTGAGTGAGTGTAAAGAATGAGAGGTCAATGATTGAGCCAAAAGTTCTCTTATAATTATTTTGTTAATTAAATATTTTTGAAGATTTTATGTGCACATAATTGGTGTGTGGATTTCAGTTCAGTTTGGTGTTGTGTGTGATACTTTTTATTATTACACAATCTATTGTTAGACCTGCATCAAAATTTTGGTATCGGAGCATGTTGAGGGTAGTGACGTTGCAGCTGAGTGTGGCTGGTGTGGGTGTAGCATGTGATTAGTCAACAAAGAGACAACTAGTAAGAGATTATGCATTGTGAAGTTGTGCAGTGTGTTGCATGAATGTGTATTGTGTGCACAGACTCTATGAACCTACGATTATCCAAGGTATGTATTGAGAAGTCTTGAAAGATTGTGTGTAAGGTTGTACACAGGAAAAGTAGTTGAGAACCCGCGTTAGAGAAGTCAGTGAGGTAAGGTTGTGGTACAAGCTGAGAGTCAATCTTGGTGAAAGCTAGTCTGAGCATTGCCCTTTCTGACACCAAATCCATTGTGCAATACATCAGATTGTTGATTGACCAGCAAGAATCTGCCTATAGATACCCTAGCACTAAGCCTTTTCAACAATATAAGGAAGAGTCGATTGAAGGAAAACCATAAAAATCTGCCTTCTGAGTGTTCGAGGAGCAGAGCAGCTGTACACTCAGCTTGGAGAGTTTGAAGCAGAATTTGAGGAACAAGTGCAAGCTTACAATCAATAAATTATTTCTCTCACGCATTGCCTCAAACACACGAAGCGCCTTCTTTGTGAGGCCAATGTTAAGTGTTGAATGTGAGCATCGAATCTGAGAAATGTTACGATTGACTCTTAACACTAAGTCGATGCTCATGGTACAGTGTGAGTGTCCAACAATGAGTTCCCGAATTGGTACAATGGTTGTGTAGGTCTGCGATGCAGTTGAAGAAGTTTTTGGACTAGCGTGAAGCATGTGACGCTTGGAAACCAAACCTCAACTTCAACTCGTGTGCTGATTTTTGGGTCGGTTCCTATTTGTTAAGTGTGAAGCCAAATTCATGCAGGATTCTAGATCTTTCTAGATCTCCACACTACCAGTAGTTTCTAGAATCACATGCAAGATTCTAGATCCTTCTACACCGCCAGTAGTTTCTAGAATCACATGCAGGATTCTAGATCCTTCTTCCGACTCTATAAATTTGTAATTTCTTTGGCAAAGGAAGTCAAGCCAAGGCCCAAGCCTATTATTTAATGGAAATTGATTTTTGTTCTCCAGTGATCATTTTATCTATTTCGCTGTTTCTAATTGAGTAATCTTGTTGTTTCTCCATTTGTCTGTCTCTGTGAATTATTCTTTGCTATTGTTGTCTAAGTCTCTGAGTATAAATCTGTTGTGTGTTATGTATGATCTGATCTAATAACTGGTATCAAAGCTAGGGTCAATTATCCACTATGCAAGCCACTTAGTGCCATCGCCTTACTCTGGTAGCATTCCCTAAAACGTTGGTTGTTACTCCTGGAGTTGTTGAAGGATCTATCCAAGAAATAGCTGAGGAACATTGGAACTAAAAGATAGTTGCTGCGAGAAAAACAAGGTCGTGGACCTGTGTTGAAATGTGTTGCTAGAGTTTGAAACATGGAGATCCATGGAAATTGGAGTTGAAACGTGGTGTTCATAAATTTTTTTACATCAAGCTTGCACGTATACGTCAAGTTTTTTCTCAAACCAACATATGTATGTGTGAATTGTGAAAAGGTTAAAACAATATATTTGTTTTTTATATTTATTATGAAACATATATAATTATATGTTGGAATTTTGAAAAGTATATTTTAAAAGGAGCAGGAATTTTGAAAAGGGTATTTTAAAAGGAGAAAGATTAATAATTAAAGTTTTATTTTTAAGTGGAGTTTTTGTGTTTTGGAGCATGAATTTGATTAAAAATGGAGACAACAGTTACAAATATGGAGAAGTTGAGTGAGTTTAATTTTTCCCTATGGAAATCACAGATGGAGGATATATTGATTTTAAAGGATTAGTATTTGCCGATTAAGGGCACAACAAAGAAACCCTCATCAATGACAAATGAAGAGTGGAATAAGCTAGATAGAAAGGTGATTGCAACAATACGCCAATATTTAGTAAAGAATGTTTATTTCAATTTGTTTGAAGAAAAGATGATTGAAGGATTATGGAAGAAACTCCATGATCTATATGAGAAGAACACGGCATCAAACAAAGTGTTATTGATGAAGAAGCTTTATAATCTCAAAATGAAGGATGGTGCTTCAGTTGTTGAGCACTTGAATGCATTTAATATTATTACTAACCAGCTTGCCTCTGTTAAAATCATTTTAGATGATGAAATTAGAACTATTTTGATAATGTGTTCTATGCCAGACAGCTGGGAAAATTTAATTATAGCTATGAGAAATTCAACAACTGTAGGGACCCTGAAGTTTGATGATGTCAACAACATTTTAATGAATGAGGAGCTTCTATGCAAGTCAATTGCAGAAAACCAGGGAGGAGAGGCACTAGCTCTAGCTGATCATGGTAGGAGAATGGATCGAGGATGGCAAGGGCAATCAAGATTGAGAGGCTAATCAAAATCAAGGAGAGGTAGAATCATCTGCTTTCATTGTGGCAAACCTGGGCACATGAAGAAAGAATGTTGATTGTGGAAGAGAGGACAAAAGGATCAGAGACCGTCTAGTACAAATCACAAGTCATCCAACACAAATGAAGGTGACACTACTACTGTAGCCACAGATGGTGGTGTGTTGTTTACTATTTCAGTAGAGGATGCATGTGTATATACATCTAGCAGTAGCTTTGATTGGATCCTTGACTCTGGGGCATCTCACCATGTAACCCCATGCAAAGATAGTTTTGTTTCATATAATCCTGGTGATTATGGTAGAGTGCATTTGGGGAATAATAATTTTTGCAGTATTGTTGGAGTGGGAGATGTCCAGATGAAGATGAAAGATGGACAAGATATATTGTTGAAACAGGTTAGGCATGTACCAGAAATGTGCATGAGTTTAATCTCTATGGGATGACTAGATGATGAAGGCTATTCGACAAGCTTTGGAAAAGGAGGCTGGAAAATTAGCAAAGGTGGATTGGTCGTGGCCAAAGGACCCAAGACAAGAAAATTATACACATTGAAGACACTGATAGGAAAATTAGATTTGGCTGCTATCACAAAAGAAGGAAATTTAGCAGATATGTGGCATAAGAGTTTGGTTCACATGAGCGAGAAGGGATTAAAAATCATTGTTGGTAAAAATTATTTGCCAGTTTGAAATCCTACAATCTTGATCTTTGTGAGCATTGTATATATGGTAGGCAAAGAAGGGTTTCATTCCTTAGAGGTGGGCATGACAGAAAGAAAAATGTGTTAAAGAATTGGTACACTCAGATGTGTTTGGGCCTGTTTACATCAAATCATTAGGAGGAGCATCATATTTTGTAACATTTATAAATAATTCATCTAGGAAGGTTTGGGCATATCCTATGAAAAATAAAAGTGAAGTGTTTGGAATATTTCAAAAATTCCATGTTGCTATTGAAAGAGAGTCTAAAAAATTGCTGAAGTGTTTAAGAACAGATAATGGTGGAGAATATCGCTCAAATGCATTTAAGGAATATTGTAACAAGTTTGGCATAAATCATGAGAAGACTGTGCCTAGTACTCCTCAATAGAATCCTGTCGCAGAAAAGATGAATCACACCATTATGGAAAAGGTGCGAAGTATGTTGTCGAATTCCAGTTTAGAGAAGAACTTTTGGGCTGAAGCAGTCAGGACCGCTTGCTACCTCATAAATATATCTCCAACTATAGCTTTGGATGGCGGTATCCCTGAAGAAGTTTGGACTGGTAAGAATTTGAATTATTCTCACTTGAAAATCTTTGGGTGTGAAGCATTTGTACATATTCCCAAAGAAAGGGAAAGCTAACGGGTGGGGTGCTAGGAGATCATGCCTACCTACCTCTTATGGGCGGGTCTCATACCCCTATCGGTACCTTTAGTGAAAAGATGACGTGAATTAGAAGATTGATAAAACACTGATTCAGAACTAAGCTAGATGATAGATCTATGAAATGCATTTTTTTGGGATATGTGGATGAAGATTTTGGTTATCGTCTATGGGATCCAGTCAAACATAAAATTATTAGAAGCAAGGATGTTATATTTAATGAATCAGAAATGTTCATGAGGACTATAGGTGAGTTGGAGGTCAAGAAGGTTATTGACAGGTTTGAAGAGCAGCAGGAAAACATCCCACCAATGCAAGAAAATGAAAAGCAAATTCAGGAGCATGAAGAATGACAAGTGGAAAATGATAAACAATGAGAAGAAGGAATCTTGCAGGAACCCTTACAGGAGATTCGACCTGATAATGCACCACCACAGTTGGTTCGCAAATCTTCTAGGCCTCATAAGCCTTCAGAAAGGTATCCTACTTCAAAATATATTTTGTTGACTGATGAAGGTAAACCTAATTGTTTTCAAGAAGCTTGTAAAGTCGAGCACAGTAAAGAATGGAAGAAAGCAATGGAAGAAGAAATGAACTCTTTGCAAGGAAATAATACTTGGGAGTTGGTAAACCTCCCAAAAGGTAGAAAGGATCTACAAAACAAATGGGTTTACAGGATTAAGCATGAAGGTGACAAAAAGAAGGAGAGGTATAAAGCAAGGCTGGTGGTAAAAGGTTTTGCCAAAAAGAAGGTATTGACTTCACTGAAATTTTCTCACCTGTTGTTAAAATGTCATCCATTAGATTCATTCTTGGTCTAGTTGTTGCTTTAGACCTAGAATGTGAACAATTAGAAACTTAGATTTAAAAATTGCATTCCTTCATGGTGAATTGGAGGAAGAAATTTATATGGAGCAGTGAGAAGGCTTCATAGAAAAAGGCAAACAAGGCATTGTTTGTAGGTTGAAGAAGAGTCTCCGTGGGTTGAAATAGGCACCTCAATAATGGTACAAGAAATTTGATTCATTCATGTTGAAATATGGTTTTCGGAAGCTGGAAGCTGACCATTGTGTCTATATCAAGTGGTATGATCAAAGAAAGTATATCATAATATTGTTATATGTGGATGAGATGTTAATTGTTGGGCATGATAATAATAAGATCAATAGGTTGAAGAATGATTTGTGTAGCAAATTTGCAATGAAGGATTTGGGTCCAGCACAACAGATACTGGGCATGCAGATTATGCATGACAGGAAAAACAAAAGGTTGTGGCTGTCACAAGAAAAATATATCAAGAAGGTGCTTGACAGGTTTAATATGAAGGATGACAAGCCAGTTGGTACACCCCTTGCAGCCCACTTCAAGCTGAGTACTGATTTACGTCCTAGTGATGACAAGGAGAAAGAAGAGATGAGCAAGATTCCTTATGCTTCAACAGTTAGGAGTTTGATGTATGCCATGGTATGCACACGACCAAACATTGCATATTCAGTGGGAATAGTGAGTAGGTTCCTTGCTAATCCAGGCTAACAACATTGGCAAGCAGTAAAATGGATTTTGAGGTATCTCAAGGGTACTAGTCATTATTGTTTATGTTTTGGTCATGATGAGACTGTGCTCGAAGGATTTACAGATGCAGATATGGTTGGAGATATGGATACTAAAAATTCCACTACAGGTTATTTGTATACATTTGCAGGTGTAGCACTATCTTGGGTGTCAAGGCTACAATGAATAGTAGCCCTCTCTACAACAGAAGCAGAGTACATAACTGCAACAAAAGATTGTAAAAAGATGTTGTGGATGTAGCGATTCTTGGGAGAGATAGGAATAAAGCACGACATGTATGTGTTATATTGTGATAGTCAGAGTCATTCACATGGCGAAAAACCCAACATTTCATTCAAAAACCAAGCACATTGACTTAATTTACCAATGGATCCAGCATGTGTTGGAAGAAGAATGGTTGTCCTTGGAAAAGATCCATATAGATAGGAACCCCACTGATATGCTCACTAAGATTCTACCACGAAATAAACATGAGTTATGTAGAGGCATGGTAGGACTAAGTGTGACTTGATTCATATTTGGCTTCAAGTGGGAGAATGTTAAGTGTGAAGCCAAATTCATGCAGGATTCTAGATCTTTCTAGATCTCCACACCACCAGTAGTTTCTAGAATCACATGCAGGATTCTAAATCATTCTACACGGCTAGAAGTTTCTAAAATCACATGCAGGATTCTAGATCCTTCTTCCGACTCTATAAATTTGTAATTTCTCTGGCCAAGGAAGGCAAGCCACGGCCCAAGCCTGTTATGTAATGCAAAGTGATTTCTGTTCTCCAGTGGTAGTTTTATCTATTCCACTATTTCCGATTGAGTAATCTTGTTGTTTCTCCATTTGTCTGTCTCTATGAATTATTATTTGTTATTGCCGTCTAAGTCTCTGAGTATAAATCCGTTGTGTGTTATGTATACTCTAATCTAACACTATTTTGAAATTCTTATGCATATGTTGGTGAAGTTTCCTATTTTATGGTGTCCAGGCTGTGGGTGATGCTTTAGGTTGTGGTGTTTCACTTGTGTTTGAGAGTCACGAGTGAAAAGGAGCAGAGCTCATCTGAGTTGCTGCTAAGTTATTTGCATTGCATTGCACTTGGATACGATGGAAGAATAGCTTGAACGCTGCAATTGTTGTCAACATCGAGCTGCGGGTTTACTGATTCCTCCTCTCGATTCTGAAGGAACTTGCGTATTGGAAGAGTAGGAGATCCACACCCATCATTCACGGACCTTATGGTTGTAACATAAAGAAGAGCACATTTCGAGCTCTCAATTTTCTGGGAGTTGTATCTTGTTTGTTTTCATGGATACGCAGTAGCGTATGCTCCATCCTCATCTTTACCTTTGTCGCAGACCTCTGGGAAAATGCATATGGATATTGTCGACAATATTGTTTCCGCCATTGAAATCATAACTCTTTAAAAGCTGCCTAAGGAAGTTTGAGTTTGGACAGAATGGTATTTAATCTCTCGAATACAACACTTTTTAAGAAAATTCTGAAGAATAGGAGAAGTAGCTGCCCATTTTTTTGTTTAATTAATGAGATCGTCATAATTCTCTGCATACATTTTATATTATCTGATATATGTTGGATCAATTTCCATCGACTGAAATTCTGTAATGTATGCTAGGACTTTTAGCCAATTTTCTGAGTCTTGGAAGTTTAAGCTATTGACCAAAAATAGAGAAGGAGCAGTGCAAGTTGCAGTCATGTTAAAATGCAAGCTTTCAAGCATGATAAATAATCTGAAGATATCAAGGGATACATCGTCATAGCCTTCTTATCCTTCGAATGTTGTGTTTGGCTTAGGTTTCATTCGCTTCTAAAAGTGATTGAATTTGTTTGGGAATTGTTCGATGAGAAAGGAACGTGCATAGTCCGAAGTTATAGCTTTAAAAAAGCATGATTTTTCTTTTGTCTAGAGCATGTTCCAGAAATTTATTACTTGATCATGCCATGGTTTTATTTGCTTGGAACCTCCACACATTATTCTACGACAAGGTTCAATAGTTGATATTGAGTACTCACTTTTGGCAAAGCATATTTCAGATTATATGGCCAAAACTCTTTTCCAAACATCCGCTTTATATCTTTCAACAACAAAGCACAAGACCAAAATTGCTCGATTTGGTAGCAATGTGGACTGAGAATGATTTGAAAATGGTTTTCAGTTACAGTAAATGTTGTGGGAATGGAAGAACTGTTAGTGGCATTAATAATCCAAGAGGAGAAGTTATCTTGCATTATTTATTATAAAATTGCAAAATCTTACGATGGATTTTATAGAATTAGTAGAGAGTGGATTAATACTTAATAGAATATTCACTTTGTTTGAAGTCAATAAGTTTTTTCGAGTCATAAAGAAGCCAAGGAAGGATTGATTGAGTTGAAGTGAGAGAGTGCTGAAATGAACAAAGTCCTTGTGCAAGTTGAGTTGAAGTGAGAGAGTCTTCCATTGTAAAAATTTAGGACAAGGTCTATTAATGAAAAGCCATGTAATTAATGGAGTTGAGAGACATGAAAGGCATTGTAATTAAGTAATTATAATGTTGATTTCAAGTGAAGTGGGATGTCAAAGGCCAATGAACAAATTTGTGAAGTCACTATCTAAATCTTGAGTTAAGTCAAGGTAGAGTGAAAGTCCACCATCAATCATTTTAATTATTGTCATGAAGGGTGCAGTTTTAGTTATACCCAACAGTAAGGTCCATGGGTAATTTAGAATGTTGGGGTCAAAAGGAAAATTAATTCAAGTCAAAAGTGCATGTAATGGGTGTATGATTGGTGGAGTCCGACACCCAAAGTCTCATCATTGTAAAGACAATTTGAATAGATAATGTAGTTGTTTGCACCAAAATGAAGGTGAGGGGAGCAATGAGTTCTCAGAAAGAAGGTTCAAGTGAAGTGAACCATTGGCCTGGTTCAAAGGAGATAAGTTGGTAAAGAATTAGTTCAATTACAGGCTAAAGTTAACAAAGTGAAGCTCACGAAAGGATGAAGATGACTATGAAAAATTCAAAGGAAAGCCACAACGATGACATAGCAATTGTCATTGGTGATGAAGAGATATGAATAATGAGTTAAAAGCACAACTTGACATATTGATCGAGGTACTACAGAGACAAAGACATGGATGAGTAATAAGGAGAATGATTAAGTGGCCAATCAAGAAGTTAAGACAGAAACTCAGCTAAAAATTTCAGCAGCAAAACTCCAGACGAATGTATGCATTTGTGAACTAGAGCAAGGATCATTTCTTGGTGACGATGATGATGATGTGAACATGGGTTAGATTCTGGCAAATTGCACCATAAATTGTTCAAAAGACCATAATAAAGAATGGAGGACAAAATCATCTGTCAAGCCTTATGTTTTTAAATCTAACAATTGGCATGTGAATGCAGGATATGTTGCTGGTATTTAACAAATTATTAACTTTGTGTGTAGTAATGATGAAAAACAAAGTATTGACAAAGAAATTACGCCTAGAGATGTTAAATATGGACAAATAATAGAAACTATTGATAAAGTGAAAAATGATCGTCAAATAAATGGGTCACATGCCAACATGAGAGATATTGCAGTAGAACTAAAGTTCGTAGAAGAATGGTTGGACAATCCGAAGCCAAAGGAAATTATGACGGATTACAATAGGGCTTCAAATCAACAAATATAGCACAATGAAATCATAGAGATGGAGAACCATGTTCAACAAAGAAACAATAATAGACACGGGCCAAAAGACAAGTTAGATATTGAAATTGAAGAGATGAAGAAACTGATGTTGAAAGAATTTCAGAAGATGTTCATTGAACAAAGAAAAAGAAAGGATGACAACACGTTACTAATAACTGAGTAAGTTTACATCAAAAAAGCAAGATGATAATTGCAACATAAAGTTTGGAAGCCTTGAAGACAAGAAATGACAGCCACAAAACATGAACAACATAATAGAGTATATAATTAGTGACAAGCTAAAGTTTGGGATCCAGTAGGATTTTTATCATCTCATGAAGAATGATGCTCGGGAGACCATGATTTTCTTTTACCTAGGGAGACTGATGAAGGTGCATCTAACCTAGGTTAAGTGTTTATGAGAGGAGTTAGTTACAAATTGAGGACTTAATTAATTAATGTACTTTTCATACAGTTTTAGGAGAGAATGATTACTCTTGTAAATAGGAGAAGATTCGAGAGTATTTTAGAAGGTTTGAGAGAGTTATGGATTAGTTAGCTCTTATCTAGGGATAGGGGATTAGATGAGAGATTTATGGATTATGAGAGATATTTTGGGATTTAGTTTAGGGATCTAGAACCTACTTGGGGTTCTAATCCATTTGTATAAATTTAGGTGAGCCCATGCGGCATGGAAGCATGTAGAAGTGTGTGAGCGAGTGTGAGGAATGACAAGCCAATCATTGGGACAATAGTTCTCTTGTAATTATTTTATTAATTAAATATTTTTGAATATTTTATGTACACATACTTGGTGTGTGGATTTCAGTTCAGTTTGATGTTGGGTGTGATATTTTTTTATTATTGGAGACCCTATGGTTAGACTTGCATCAACTATCATCCTTATAGTTGACTGAATATGGCCAAGATTGCTCATGGTCAACTCAAGTTGATAATGGTTGGCTACGGTTGACAATATAGTGACTATGGTTGATTGAAGATGACTATGATTTCTTATGGTCTACTAAGCTTGATCATGGTTGACTATAGTTGTCCATAGTTGACTAAGATTGATATCGATGGCTATGGCTAACTATGGTAAACCTTAGTCAACCATGATCAACCATGCTTTGTTTTTTGTTTATTGCAACACAAGTTTGGCTTTTTGCCTATCACATTATAATGTTGGTTATTATTTGTCACTTTGTGATGCGAATTTTTTTCTCATGACATGTAATGTGAATGTTTATTCATCACATCGTAATGTCAGTTTTGGTCCATTAGATTGTGACAATGATATTTTCTTGATAGCTTACGACATTGATATTTTTTTGTCATATTGCAATGCCAACTTTTAAACATGACTGTGTATGGTCAACTATTGTTCACTATGAGTTAACATTGTTGACCATAATTATTAACGTTTAAGTATAGTTGAAAATAGATGGTCATGATAACCATGGATTACCATGATGACTATGGTTGACCATAGTTGAGCTAGTTTAAAAATAATTGAATATGGTTACATTATCAAGAAAAAAATATAAAAATTAGATAATGAAAAAACTTAAATATTAAATAAACCTTAAACATAGTAAATAAAAATAATTTAATATTAATATTATACTAAATAATAATAATTTTCATATTCATCTTTTATTATTCTTATTAAAATCGTATATTAAATAAATCTTAAATTTATTAAATATAAACTTTAATAAATTTACCTTATTAATATAGTATATAATATTAGTATATAATACATTATTGATAAAATCGTATTCAACGTTCTTTATATACCTTAGTATTAATGATATTATTCAAATTTATTAATTTTAACATTATTGAACAATTTTAAACCTTGATTATCATTGAATAAGGTTGACTATGATTGACTATAGTTAAATATCATCTACCAAGGTTGACTGAGGATGATTATGGGTCAACAAGGTTTACTATCATTAAATATGGTAAACATATTGTTGACTAAGGTTCACCATGCTTATCTATTTACACATTGACTATAATGGTTGGCTACGCCATCACATTCCAACTTTGTTATTTGTTCATTGTAGTGTGACGCCATTTCTTTATTTGTCACGTTGTGATACTAGTTTCAGTTTGTCATATTGTGATGTTCAAATTTTGTCTAGCACATTGTGACATAGATTTTTGTTTGTCATATTGCAATGTTGATTTTTTATTTGTCATATTGTGACATTGATTTTTGTTCATCACATAATGATGTTGTCAATATTTTTCTCCACACATATAATATTGATTTTTGTTCATCACATTGTGACACCAATTAAGTATGAAAAAAACCTTAAACTATATTAAATATAAATATTAAACCTTATTCAAAAAAACTTAACATTAACACTATTAATATAATTTATTTACATTAATATTAATAAGAATGTTAATATACTTTTTTAATCCTTCTAAATAAATTTTAAATCTTATTAAATATACATCTTATTAAACATGATACCTCATTAATAAACCTTAATATTAATGTTTTAATAAAATTTATCATAAATTATTTCAAATCTTATTAATAACCATATCAATATTATTGACCGAGTAAGAATGACTATGGTTGGCTATAGTCAACTTGGTTGATTGTAGTTGAATATAGTCGACCAAAGTTGACTAAAGATGACTATGCATGGACAAGGTTGACTATTGTTGATTATGCTACACATATTGTTGACTAAGGTTGACCATGGTTGACTATTTAAACATTGAGTGTACAAGTTAGCTATAAAGCTTAATTGTGTTTGACTATGTCATCATGTTGTACTTATTAGTTTATCAAGGTGTGACATCATTTTTTTAATCATTGCATTGTGTTGTTGATTTCAATTTATCAAATTGCGATGTTGGGATTTCCTTTCACACTCCGATGTAGAATTTGGTTTGTCATATTCTAATGTCAATCTGTTATTTGTCATATTGCAATGTTGAGTCTTGTTTTTCACAATGTGACATGAATTGTTGCCAATTTTTGTTCATGATATTTTGATACCATGGTTTGTTCATTAGATTACGATGTCGATTTTTTCTTCATATGTTACAATGTTGATATTTATTTGTCAAATTATAAGCATGGCTGTCTATGGTCGATTGTGGTTGCTCAGAATTATACTATTTTGTAACGTAGTTGTTAATGTGTAACTATAATAAATAAAATTGACAATGTTAAATATAACGATCATAATAAACCATGTGAGAATTATTGAATTGACTTAATTATAGTTAACTATAATTTTGTTATGAAGATATTATATTAAAATAAAAATATTAAAAAACCTAAACATTATTAAACTCAATATTTCAATATCAATTCTTATCAAGTCTTTCATATTATTGCACTGTTATAAAATCTTATTGACATATAACAAAATCTTAATATTAAGTTCTTAATAACTTTTTAAATTTTATTCATTAATATTTTAATGAAATTTTAACCTTTAAATATTGCTTATTTAGATTTATTAATATTTGAATGTGTTTATATCAATTAATATTACAACATTTTTAAACTTAATCTTAATAATATGTTCTTAAATAAACCTTTTTAAATTTTATTATTTATATTATATTATTATGAAATTTTAAACCTTATAAATATATGCTTATTTAGATTTATTAATATTAGTGAATGTGCTTTATATCATATTAATATTATCAAACATTTTTAAACTTTCAGGATGGTTTAGTAAAATTGATTATGGTTGATTTTAGTTAAATATAGTTGACGGAGGTTTAGTGAGGATGGCTATGGGTGAACAAGATTGACAATTATTGGTGATTGTAAACATATATTCTATTAAGACTCACCATAGTTAACTATTTAACATTAGTTATAAAGGTTGACTATAAAGGTTACTTATTTTTTACTAAGTTATTATGTTTAATTATATCATCAATATTAAACAATATTATTAACTTCTTCTTTTTTAACATACACACTTTGTATTACGTTAAACGAGGATTACATAAAACAAAAGAAAATTCTATTAGTCAGAACAAAGGGAAAACTTACCTAATATAAGTTCAAAGTCTTGAGGTTGTTAAATCCTCATTTAACTAGAGCCTCTTGTACAAAGAAACTTATAAAGGTAAGTTCGTTTTCCAGACCTTGAAATGCAATGAGATGAAAAGACAAAAGAGACTACTAGTGCCACAAGGAAATGCATTGACATGCATTGAATTTATTTTTCATATTCTTGTTGGTGTATAAGAGGTGGAAACTACCACCGATCAATGTATATCAACCACATTTACTAATGTGGTTGTGCTAGTAGATGAGAGAGATGCATAGGGAGGATTAATATAACATGCTTAATTATTGTTGACTATGGATAAACATGTTTATATTATTGTTAATGAGTATTTATTATGTTCAATATAGAATTGACTATTACTTACCATGCTTGTCCACAAGTAAGTGTAGTTGACTATGATAGATTGTGATTAACTATGGTTGACCACGGGTGTCCATGTTTAATCATGGTATCCCATGGTTGACTATAGTTAGGTATGTTAACCATGGTTGACAATGTTGACCACAGATGAACATGTAGTTTGAACATTTTGACATTGGTTGGCCATAGTTTTTTATTATAGATTATGGTTGTCCATGTTGACAATGTACGACCATGGTTGGTCATGTTCAATCATGGTGATCTTGGTTGAGCTAGTTTGACCATTCTAACAATTGTTGACCATGGGCTCATCATGGTTTCCAAGGCTGACTATGGTCAACTAGAGATGACCATGGTTGGTCATGGTTGATCGTCATTGACTATGGTTGACCATATTTAATTAAATTTGATGTTGACCATGGATGACCATGGTTGCGTGGCAACTAGAGTCAACTATGATTAACCATGTTGACCATTGTTGCATTGTGACTAAAGTCAACTATGATTAACCACTTTAACCATATTGAACATGGTTAACAACGTCTACTAAGGTTGAACATGGTTAACTATGATTGCCCATGGTTGGCTATGGTTGACTAAGATTGACATGGATGACTATGGCTAATTATGGTAGACCTTAGTTAACCATGATCAACCATAATTTTATTTTTGTTTATCACATTACAACATTTATTTATTGTTTGTCACATTGTGATGCAAATTTTTTGCTCATCACATTATTATGTCAAGTGTTCTTTTATTGATTTCGACTTTGATATTGGTTTGTTACGTTGTGATGTTGATGTTTATTTTTTATATTGCATTGTCAATTTTAAATGTGATTGTCTATTGGCAACTATGGTTAACTACGGATGAATATTGTTGACCATGGTTGTCAATGTTTAACTGTAGATGAATATTAATGACCTATTAACCATAGATTACCATGATGACCATGATTACTCATAATTAATTTGGTTTAACCATAGTTGAATATGATGTTATTATAAAAAAAATAAAAATTATATAAAAATTAAATATTAAAAAAATAAAATATTAAATAAACCTTAAAACATAATAAATATAAATATTAAACCCCATTCATAAAATTATAACAATAATAATAAATTCTGTTTTCCGATTTTATTAATCACTTTAAAATTAAATATCGAATAAACCTTATGCCTTATTAATATAAACTTTAATAAATCTATTATGAAACCTAATTAAATATAATACTTTATTAATAAAACTTTATTGAACCTTACTAATAAGTGTTAATGCTAATGTTACTGTTAAACCTTATTAATGCTACTATTAAACTTTCTTAATGTTAATATTTATATTATTAAACAGTTATAAAGCTTAATTGTGGCTGAGCAGAGTTTTTTATGGTTGAATGAGATTGACTAGGGTTGACTATAGTTAAATATGGTCAACTAATATTTACTAAGGATGATTATGAATGAATAAGGTTGACTGTTATTGACTATGGTAAATATATCTTTGGCTAAGGTAAGCCATGGTTGACTATTTAAACATTTAGTATAATAGTTGACTATAAAGGTAGACTATGTTTGACTATGTCATCACATTATAACATTGTTATTTGTTTGTCACAATGCAACGTAATTTCTTTATTAATCATATTATGATATTGATTTTAGTTTGTCATATTGTGATGTTGATTTTTTTCATCACATTGTAACATAAATATTGGTTTGTGATATTGTAATGCTGATTTTTTATTTGTCATATTTTAATGTTTAATTTTTCTCATCACAAAGTGATGGTGTCAATGCTTTTCTTAACACATGCTACGTAATTTTTTTTACTCATCACATTGTGATACCAAAAAAATATTAAAAACACCTTAACGTTATTAAATATAAATATTAAACCTTATTCAAAAACCTCCTCAGCAATAATAATAATAATAATAATAATAATAATAATAATAATTATAAATCCTCGTTAAAATTTAATATTAAATAACTTTAAATATAAATCTTATTATGAAACTTTATTAAATATGATATATAATAATAAATTTTAATATGATATATTAATAATAAATTTTATTGAAACTTAAATAATAATATTAATGTATTAATAAATCTTATCATTCAAAAAATTCAAAACTTATTAACAATAATATTAATGTTATTAAACAATTTTAAATCTTAATTATGTTTGAGTAAGTTTGACTAAGGTATGGTAAACCATGGTTTACTATAGTTGAATATGGTCAACCAAAGTTGATTGAGGATGACTAAACAAGTTTCACTATTCTTCAATATGATACACATATGGTTGACTAAGTTAGATTATTTAAACATTGACTATAAAAGTTAACTATAAAGTTTGACTATATTTGACTATGTCATCATGTTGTAACATTTTTATTTGTTTGTCAAGTTGTGACTTCATTTTTCTAATCAACACATTGCTATGTTGATTTCAGCTCGTCATATTGTGATGTCGTGTTTTCATTTTTTACATTTCTATGTAGACTTTTGTTTTTCATATTGCAACGTTGATCTTTTTATTTATCATATTGCAACATTGATTTTTTTCTTTATCATATTGCTACGCTCAGTTTTGTTTTTCACAATGCTACGTGAATTGATCTCGATTATTATTCATGACATTATGATTTTGAGTTTGGTTTATTAGATTATGATGTTGATTTTTTCTTCATACATTGCGATGTTGGTATTTATTTTTACATAGAAACTTATAAAATTAGATTGGTTGTGCCAGAATTTGACATGCATCATCATGAGAAGACAAAGGAGACTACTAGTGTTGTAAGCAAAAAACTATTGAGTCATAACAACTATTGGGAAGAATATCCAGGCATCTGCACTGGTTGGTCACTATCCTCATCCGAGGAGAAAGAGATGTCGGCTAATCCCTTGGCTAGAATGGTCAACTTGCAGTCTATATTATCAATCTTTTCTTCCATCTCTACCAATATGATAAAATTATTCTACAAATTCCTCCTTTACGTTCTTATGCAATCAACAATATTTAAATGACGATTAATCTTTTGTTGTCTTTGTGCCATGGTTGATGAAGTGATACAAGCACACACAATGCATTAAGTAGACTGAGAGAAAGAATCCCCTTTTGAGTGCGCTAGCATCATATAAACGTTGGAGAAACACCCGCTTGTGGACATCCTCCTTGGGGAAATGTTATTAAGTCATCAACAAAGTTATTAAAGTTTAATATTAATATTAAATTTCATAATAACATTACATTAAATTATATTATATTATATATATATATATATATAATATATATATATATATATATATATATATATATATATATATATATAATTATATATATAGATATATATATATATATATACATAGATAGATATATTGTCCAATGGTTAGGCTTAGTTGGTCGAGTTCGCGTTGTTAAATACCTCGCCAGTTGGGAAGTCACGGGGTCAAATGTCCTCAACGCCCTTGGTGTTAGGCCTTGTTTGCTTGGCTAGTGGGTAGATCCCTTCGGGTTGATCTGCCTAAATTTCCCCATGGATGTAGCAACCATTCAATATCCGTGAACCACCCTTCATCTATATCTATATCTATATATATATATGAAATTGTTCTTCTTCGGGTAATTAGTTTTTATCGAGTTAGCCCGAAATTTTGTAGAGAATTTTAAAAATAATAAACATAGGTTGTTTAATTTACATAGTTTATTTGTCTTATAAGTTTCTTAGGGTTTTGAATTCATTAAAACATTTTAGATAACAAGAAATCATAATATTACTTGAAACTGTATTATTAGATTCTAGTTAAAAAATCATTTCATTCATTAATTAAATAGTGGATATATATATACACACACATAACCGTTAACAATTTAATAATATTTGTCTATTTCATCGATAAAGTGTGTTTATTAAAAAAAAAAAAATTAATAACCACAAGATAATTTCAAATGAATAAATTGATTTTGAGTACCATTCACATAATTAATTTTCAATTAAAAAACATATTTTCTCGAAAACATATTTTTACATTTCAAAAACTTTATATTATTCATTATGAAGATTCTATAATCTATATTAACAAAAATAACTATAATAATCTTTATATATATATATATATATAAAAGGACCCCATGTTTTTAATATTTGTATTTATCATAGTGAACATGTTCACATTCTACAGCGATAAGAGCAACAACGAAAGAAAGTAGGGCATGCTTATGCTGCTCAAAAGCCTTTCGAGAATCTTTGTTAATATGTAAGCAAATTCACTAACGTTACTTCTCCCGATTCAAATAATTAATATTCATTTCTTCGGCCGCAAGGAGTAATCTTAATTCCTCGTATAAATATTCACACAAATAACACATTGCAAATATGTTAACGCAATTAACGCATAATAAATATAAATGTTCAATTTTCTAATTTATTTAAAGGTAATATACATTCACAGCTGCGAATTCATTAGCGAAGCAGTTCGATGAGTAGTTGAACAAGATTTCACTCAAGATCTTTTTCAATTTATTTATATAAAAGTATTTGTTTTTCAAATAAATTTTATGTGTATGGTTTAACTGTTTTTCTTTAAAGTCTATTTTTTGTTATATTAAGGGTGAAGTTAGTTCAATCAAGTTCTAAATAATGTATCTTTGCATTTATGGATAATAAAAATATCTGGCCAGATCATGTTGTAATGAACTCGTGGAGGCTGTGGAGCTGGTCAGATCGTGCACAACAGTCTTGAATTGCTACCTAAGCTGAAGCATCTCGGATTCGATGTTGGCCAGATCCTTAAAGCATCCGTACAGGAGGGATTCAATCTTGGCCAGATCCTTAAAGCATCTGTACAAGAGGGAAAACTGGTGTTTCTATCCTTCAATTAAAAAAAATAGCATTATCTTTGGCGAGTGCAACGTAGCTGGCGGAAGAGATGTTCACAAGGGCACAAATGAAGGGGTCGAGACTCATGCAGACTGATGTGACTGCGATGTAGAGGTAAAGGAGATTAAATATTAAGAAAAGATAAAGGAGACAATGACGAGCTATGGAAAATAATATATTAATGTAGAAAAAAAAAAGGGAAAACAATAATAAATGTTTATCTCTCACCAAACATGATTCATTTCCAGAATCTATTGATGTGCACATGTGCGCAGATCTATTGTGGACAATTTATCATGAAAGCGCTCGAGATTGGCCTATGTTTCTAGGGTTCATTTTGGTCGAGCTTTCAAAGGTCGCTTCCCATATAAACAACTCATAAACCGAAAGGTCAAATAAACAACGGAGGAAAATAACTATGTTCAAAGATGCTCGCTCTTAGTTCATCACAACGCGTTTTCCTGTTGAGGGCGTGGTTCGATCATTGTAACTCCATGTCTTTCACAGCGACTTTGGACAAAACCTGGAACAGATTCATCGTTTCTATATAGCCATCCAGACCAAAGCTTGTTTTAGGCATACCAACACTTTATGGCCAGCAATCTGTCATAGAGATTCCAAATCAAGTGTGGTAGTCAAAACTGACCCAAAGAACCAAAAAATTGAATATGTATTGATAAAATGGGAAAATCTGCTTCCCTGAACATGGGTTGTAAATCACTCCAGGCCACAAATCACTCGAAATATCACATCTGCCAACATCACTAAAAATGCCTCCAATGCATTTATATCTTTCCATAGCAGATCAACTATTGATCGGAAAGGAATAGACCCTGCTTGTAAAGCATCCAAATACTACAGAGATCCTTCCATTGTCGATACCGCATGTTATTCATCATTTTCTTCTTGTAAACATCCATAGCTTTTTGAATTAGCTCAGCGCGAAGTAAAAGGTCTAGATTGTACAAATGTCATAAATCTGGTTAACCTAGCCGAACAAGATATTCATCTGCACCATAATTCTCGCACTACTGTTGCTCCTCCATCCACTTCCATCAGCTCATGTCCAAATCCTAAATGTTCTGATATTCCTTTCCCACATGAGGCTGAACCCGATTCTGATCATGTTCTTATGATCCATACTATAGAAGAAGAAGACCCTAGGCTTACCTAGATGATTTGTTTAATGAGGCCAACAAAGCCAAGATTTGGGTTGGGGAAACTTGAACAATCAGAACTGATTCCAGAATGCAGATTCAAACAGATTCCTTCTGACTGTAAAAAGCCTGCAGTCATGGAAATGGACAAGTTTTTTGGACTTATGGATGGATGTTTAAAATCACAAATCAGTTCTAAATGGATGAAAGAAATGTTGAATTGGGATTTGTATACAAATCCTCAAGCAGATGAATTTGACCAAGGGTATACCTCAGATCAGAAAAGCCACAGACTGGAAACATTATATGGAAGTAAATAATGTTTGGTTATCTTTCTACTCATGGAAAGATAAAATTGCTCCCATAAATGTTCTAACTGGTGCTACTTCTAGCAGTATGCCTAACAAGCATGGATGGACAGCAATTAATGGATCCATAGTTGAAACCCCTACTACTTTTCCCCATATAAAGGAATAATCTTGGGAGAAAAAACAAATGAAACCAAAGCCATTCCCCTGGTTCAAAACGATGATAATGCCTTAGGAATTGATGGTCGAATTCAAAAGGCTAGTGAACAGTTAAATTGGACCAATACTTCTCTGAAAGGTTTAGAAATGAATATGGCTAAAGCAGAAGATGTAAAGAAGCAAGTAGATATTGTACAATCTTCACTTAATGGTGTAAATTCTTGTTGGAATAATATACAGTTTGATTCCAGCATGAATCGTTCTTACACCAGGGAATCATTGAATAAGATTGAAGAAATAGGAGAAAACTTAGTTGGACATATTGATGTAACTAAGACACTCCTTACTGGCTTAAATGAGAAATTTGAAAAGATGCAGGTCACAAAAGTTGAAAAGCTAGTTCCAAATTCTTTCTTGGTGAAAAGAAATATAAAGATTGAAAATCCAATAAGAAATGTAGAAAAGTTCCCCCTGCTGTTTCCCAAAGAAATCACCTCAAAGAGTGAGGAATCTGAACACAACACATCAGTATTGCCTCCCTATTCAGGGAACCAGAAGTCGAAGGACAAAAGTCTCAGGAAACACAAATCCTCCCAATCTATGAACCTCTTGAACATAGATTTTCCAGATATTCTGCTCCTGACATTGAAGGGAAGGGAAAATTGCCTGAAGCTCATACTTTCTTCCCTGATTCCCACAGAGAATGGAACATAGCCAACATGAGTATTGGCCAAATTCGCCAGATGATTGATTTAATGTATACTGAATATAAACTCATGTGTCTTAGAGGAAAATCAGAGGTAGATGCTTGCAGAACCATTATCCAATGTTTTACAGGTACTCTTCTCAGATGGTGGGAAGCTGAATCTTCTCCTAAACTTATTGAAACCATGGAAGCAGAAGTTCTCAAGGATGAAAAAGGAGATGTTATTCATAATCCTGATAGTACTGTAATAAGCAATATGATTGGTGCTCTAACGTCAATGATCTTAGAACATTGGTGTGGATGTGAAACAGAAATTGCCAACAAACATGAGGTCATTTTGATGAACCTCAAATGTCATAAGATGTCTCAATTTGATGACTTCCATAGAGATTGGATGTAGCGAATCTATGAGGTGAAAGATTCCAAGAATACGCTCTGGAAGCAGGTATATCTAGCTGCTCTCCCCTCTAAGTTTGTTGACTATATTAGATTGCAAGAAATTTTCCAGTTGCCTTTTGAGTCTTATACATGGGGAGAAATTTATTTCCATATTACAAAGACACTGGTAAGTCTTTGTACCAGCTCAAAGGTAAACAAGTCCCTGGAAAAATTGTCCAGACTACTAGATAGGAAGTCCATTTGCAGCAAGTATGGACTGACAATAGATGACCCATTCGTCAAAAAGAGAAAGTCTAGGAAAAGGGCCAAAAGGGAATTCAAAGAGACTTTCTACAAAAATAGAAAGAATTATCCGAGAAATAGAAGGAAGTATTCTACAAGGGATAGAAGCCATAAACAGAAAGGTCACTACAAATATATCCCTAAAACCCATTATTATACTCCTTTTGACATCCATCTGCATACATCCAAGCAAGAAAATGGAATAAAATCACTTGCTGGTTGTGTGGTCAGACTGGGCATACAGCTTCAAGATGTCCCCAAGGAAAAGAATCTAAGCTTAATAAGGGAAAAAAGACAGTTGTTTATGCTCAAAAAGCTAGACAGGTTAAGAAAGAGCATTCAGGCCCAATCTTTTGCATGAGATGTAAATCAAAGATCCATGTTATAGAAAGGTGCCCACATCTTATTATCAAGGACTCAGCCCAGCAGCACCAACTAGAGGAATCTTCTCTTGATTCTTTTAGCACTTCAGAAGAAGAATTTCAAGTTAATATGGGCCAATATACTGATTCTAAATCATCTGAATGTTCTTGTTCTAACTCAGAAGAATGTGCATGTCATATTTTTTATGAAGATGACTCTGAAATTTTGTACAGCCCCAGCGAAGAAGAAGAAAGGACAAAACCTCGTAAAGAAAAGTTCCTAATGGCATCTACTGAAGAAGAGGCAGAAATGAAGATTTTATCACATATTAGGACAATGGAAGATGGTGGCATGAAGAACCGCCTGATAGAAGCATTCACAGACCAACTTAAATCAAAAGCTTCAAAAGAATCAGGTAAGAAGCCTTCGTTTATTGTTGCATCCTATGAAAGGAACACTAAATCTTTTCAAATGCGTCACCAGAAACCTGGGAAAATAAGATCCCTGACTTTGGGAGAAGTGAGTGGTGAAATTCACCAACTGAAAGCAGAGATTTCTGCAATCAGTGCTCAAATTGCAGAAATTAAGAAAGGAAAAGAAATTAAAGAAGAAGAAGAATCATGGAACACAGCAGCCCATAGCCAAGAAATCCAAGTTGCAGAAGGAAGGCCAGATCCAAATTTTGGCTTTCAAGATATGAGACTGTTTACCATTACATACCAGCAACACCATGTCAAGGTAAAAATCTGTATCCGAGGCCAAGTATTTTTCATGACTGCATTATTAGATTCTGGTGCAGATATTAATATTCTTAACATTAGAAATGTTCCAGCAAAATATTGGGTCTTCGCTGAAAGGGAAGTTGTAGGCCTAGGAAATAAGAAACTCAAGTATGAAATTCCTAGAGCTTCACTATGTTTTGACACCCACTGTGTATACATGAAGTTTGCCATAGCAGACATCCCTGTTGATTGTATATTAGGGAATGTCTTCTTAGCTGCAGTTGAACCTCATGGTTCAACAAGGATGGAGGGAAGTAAAGCTGGTTATTTTATTTCTATACCCACATCTAAGGGTTAAAGAAAAAGGATTGAGCTTCCTTATGTTTCAACTCCATGAGTTTCTACTATGGTTCAAGCCATGCAAAAATTAGACAAATTAGAATCTTTGTTATCAGATCTTAAAGATCTGAAAAGCACACTGAGAGTAGAAGAATAGTTGAAACTACCCCAAATCAAAAGAAAAATTCAAGAACTGAAAGGAAAACTGGAAGAAAAATGTTGCTCAGAAGAGCCAAATGCTTTCTGGCATAGAAAGAAACATACCATTAAGTTGCCCTACAAAGAAGGATACACAGGAAAGCCCTGTAAAAGTAGAGCAATCCCTATGAGCCAAGAATACAGAGAACTGTGCCAACAAGAAATACAACAATTTCTCAACAGAGGATTGATCAGAGAATCCACTAGCCCTTGGAATTGCTATGGATTCTATGTAAATAAGAGAGCTGAACAAATTAGAGGTATCCCTAGACTTGTGATAAATTACAAGCCTCTAAACTCAGTTTTGGCTGATGATACTTATCCCATTCCACACAAAGGAGATTTGATCAGGAGAATTGCAAGGGCCGAAGTGTTTTCAAAATTTGATTTAAAGGCAGGATTTTGGCAAGTTGCCATTAATGAGGAAGATAAATTCAAAACTGCTTTTAGTATTCCTGCAGGACATTATGAATGGAATGTCATGCCATTTGGTCTTAAAAATGCTCCTTCAAAATTCCAAAAGGTCATGGACGATATTTGTAAACCATATTTTGACTGGCTACTTGTATATATTGATGATATTTTAATTTTTTAAAAAAATATTGATAATCACTTCAAACATGTTAATATTTTCATGAAGTTGGTCCAGAAAAATGCGCTTGTGCTTAGCAAAAAGAAAATAGAAGTATTTCAGACTTCTATAAAGTTCTTGGGCCACCAGATTTTTAATGGACAAATCTCTCTGTAACAACATGCCATCGACTTTGCAGAAAAATTTCCAGATGTCTTAATAGACAAGACACAACTGCAAAGGTTTCTTGGTTGCCTGAATTATGTAAGAAGCTTTTATCAAGATTGTGCCAGTGACAGGGAAGTGCTCAATAAAAGGCTTGGCAACCCCCCCCCCCTAGTGGTCAGATGCCCATACCAGAGCAGTGCAGGAAATCAAAGCAAAGGTAAAGTCCTTGCCCATACTATATATAGCAGATGATGAGGCATTCAAGATAGTTGAATCTGACGCCAGTGACAAAGGCTGGGGAGGGATTCTGAAACAAAAAGCTGGTAAAGAAGAACAAGTGGTACAGTTTTCCTCAGGAGTATGGAGCCCAGCAGAATAGAATTATTTTGTTATTGAAAGAGAAGTGAAAGCTGCTTGGAATTGCATCAGCAAGTTTGCAGTATATTTAATAAACAAACCTTTTCTTCTTAGAACAGATGCGTCAGCAATGAAGAATGTCTTATCCAAGGACATCAAGAAACCAGAAGAAGAAAAGTTTGCCAGATGGCAGGCACTATTTGCAAATTTTGATTTTTCCATTGAACACATCAAAGGAAAAGAAAATTGCCTTCCTGACTTTCTCAGCAGAGAATACCTTGAAAAAGACGTAGCACATATCATGATGATTGTTATTGAGTGGAACCAACACCAAAAATGTGAGGTCCTGAGAACTATTCCAGATAATCAAGATTGGGACACATACAGAAACAACTGGAGACCCACATGGCAATTAAGGAACACAAAAGTCCTTGATGCCAACTTACAGCCTCACACTAATCTCCAGCACTATGTACCTGAAAGAAAAGTTTACCCAAAAGGAAGAAAGTGGATCCATGATATGATGTATGACAAAGAAAAAGCAGATGCCAGAACTGCAAGGCAGTCCTTGGAAACAAATTTTCATGACATTAGACGTATCGGACACCATGGAGACAGTAACACAAGAACCTATGAAGCCTATTATTGTATCTACAGAACCAGAGACTTATGGATTAACCACCCTCAAGTCCAACCATGTGCTAGATGGCCTAGAAATGATCCTAAGGTAATGTTCCTCGACACGGTCTATGATTTTTCAGATTATAAGAAGCTATGGTGGGATTTCATGAATATTGATGACAGGACAGACACCCATTACACAAAGTTAAAATTCAGCACAATGGCAGCCTCCCAGAAAAATCTTTTTTTGTGAATGGTTCCAGAATTGGTGGATAGATTACGGGGTGAACAGAACAGCCATGGACCCTGTATATCATGAAGGGTATGAAAGAAAATATTGTCATAAATGCTATGAGTAAAGCATTGGAGATTGTTTTCATCGCATATATAGTACAGTCAAAGAAATGACAGTTCAAGAGTGGGATCCTTTTCACATGACAAATTATTCCCTCCAAGAATACATAAGAGAACACTTATAATGGTATGTTTTAACCAAAGTCCAGCATCAGATCATACTGGGAAAACCCATGATAGTCCGAAGAATCTATACAAAGGCATGTGATGATCTACTTTATAAAAGAGATAGATTCCCTGATCTGACTGTATTTTGATTATGTACCAATCACAAGGGCTTAATTGTGATCAGTGTTCCTGTGGGCTTTACTATTTAAAAGTTTCCACAGTGTAAATATTCTTATCTTTTCTCGTGGGCTTTTTGTACAAAAGTATCCACTGTGTTGATGATCATAATAACTTATCTGATTTGCTTTACAGACTATATCACATGCGTTACCCGAAAGAAATTATTCGGTCTGACCCATCTGACCCGAATATTTGTGCGGATGTCGCTTTGGTAAAGATTGAAAAGTAATGATTCTTTAATTCATTTCCTGTCTGACCAACAATAATGTTTGTCCCCCCTTCTCATCCTATATAAGGAGGGTAAGGTTCATTTTGTTGGGCATCGACATTCGGAGAGTTTTGTGTGTGTGTGTGTGTTTGAGTCGAGTGTTCTCCTGCTCTGCATCTGCGGACATCTAGTCGGATCTGCTTGCAACACGAGAAATCACTAAAAGTCTTTAGTTGGTTAGAGAAGCCTGCGTATCAGTGTGCTCAGCACTGATAAGAACCTAAAGTGGCCAAACCATTAGGAAAGTCAAATGTTTGGGTGTTAAGTCTGATTCTGAGACAGAGCCTATACCTCGCCGGAAGCCTCTGGTAGTAACTTGCTCAATTCTGAGCTATGAAAAGTCCGGAAAATGTGAGATTAGTCTATCTCTGTATAGAATCCATTTCTATAAAAGCTCTGTGAGCATCATGTAAGATCTTTTCCATTCTGAAATAAAATGAGTATGCCATTTAGAATCCATTTCTATAAAAGCTCTGTGAGCATCCTGTAAGATCTTTTCCATTCTGAACTAAAATGAGTATGCCATTCTGTTATTGAGTACCTCTATGTATTTATGAGTCCGCTGTGGTAGAAGTTTTCTCTGTGCTTTCATCCCAAGTTCGCAGGAAGTTCGCCAAAGGATCAAAGGGACGCCAAGGCCATTTAAGGCGTTGATGCTGTTGTTAAGGTCGTCAGAGCGTGAAATATCTAAGTAGGTTCATCACTGGTTCATCAGGAGTTAGCTACCAGAGGATTACTGAGAGACACAGAGAAAGAGCAAGCTCGTGACAGGAGCCCCTGCTGAAAATTGGTATCAGAGCCAGTAACGTCTAGTTCTAAAGGTTGGTACTCAGATCCATAATATTTCAAGTAAGAATGGAGTCATTTACAAAATCTGTTTCATTTCGAGAGCTTGAAGAAGATGATTCTCATCCAGAGGAAAACCCTCTTAAAGAAATGTTTGAAAATAGTTCAAGTAAGACTTTAAATTCTGCTGAACTCAGTCATGAGGAATTTCAGCCTTCTGCAAGATGGGCTTTACCAGATATTACACCATCTGAAGTTTATATTGATTTAGCTCCTTTCCATTTAATTGTTGCGACTAGAATCAGTATTAAAGAGTCTGTTAGTCAAGTCCAAGAGAACTCTGAGAGTATTCAGACAATTCCACTGCTAAATCCTCAGGCCTTACAAGCAGAAGCAAAAAGGTTAAAGACAAATTATCTGCATCTTGGTTGCATTCGGGTTGGCATTAATCCTTTAGTCCACAAAGGATTAAAAACCTTTGTGCTTGCTACTGTTAGAGATTTAACGCACAACAGATATACAGATTCTATAATAGGTGGGATTGTAGCCCCTCTGTCTGATGGCCCTGTATATTTTGATTGTTTCCCAAACTTTTCCATATATGTGTTTGATGAAACCATTAAAGATATCTTACGGCTGCAAATCCATACTACTGGTTTTGACATGAAAAGGAAAAGGAAAAATATAGCCATCCAGACCAAAGCTTGTTTTAGGCATACCAGCACTTTATGGCCAACAATTCGTCATACTCCTAGTCGAGATTCCAAATCAAGTGTTGTAGTCAAAACTGACCCAAAGAACCAAAAAATTGAACATGTATTGATAAAATGGGAAAATCTGCAGTTCCCTAAACATTGGATTGTAAATCACTCCAGGCCACAAATCCCTCGAAATATCACATCCGCCAACATCACTGAAAATGCCTCCAATGCAGTTATATCTTTCCCTCGCAGATCAATTATTGATCAGAAAGGAATAGACGCTGCTTGTAAAGCATCCAGATACTACAGAGATCCTTCCATTGTCAATACCGCCTGTTCTTCATCATTTTCTTCTTATAAACATCCACAGCTTTTTGAATTAGCTCAGCTCGTTAATTTTTCTTCGTTAGAAGTAAAATGTCCAGATTGTACAAATGTCATAAATCTGCTTAACCTAGCCGAACAAGATATTCATCTGCACCATAATCCTCGCACTGGTGTTGCTCCTCCATCCACTTCCATCAGCTCATGTCCAAATCCTAAATGTTCTGATATTCCTTTCCCACATGAGGCTGAACCTGATTCTGATCATGTTCTTATGATCCATACTATAGAAGAAGAAGACCCTAGGCTTACCCAGATGATTTGTTTAATGAGGCCAGCAAAGCCAAGATTTGGGTTGGGGAAACTTGAACAATCAGAACTGATTCCAGAATGCAGATTCAAACAGATTCCTTCTGATTGTAAAAAGCCTGCAGTCATGGAAATGCACAAGTTTTTTAGACTTATGGATGGATGTTTAAAATCACAAATTAGTTCTAAATGGATGAAAGAAATGTTGAATTGGGATTTGTATACAAATCCTCAAGCAGATGAATTTGACCAAGGGTATACCTCAGATCAGAAAAGAAAAATGGCCACAGACTGGAAACATTATATGGAAGTAAATAATGTTTGGTTATCTTTCTACTCATGGAAAGATAAAATTTCTCCCATAAATGTTCTAACTGGTGCTACTTCTAGCAGTATGCCTGACAAGCATGGATGGACTGCAATTGCTGGATCCATAGTTGAAACCCCTACTACTTTTCCCCCATATAAAGGAATAATCTTGGGAGAAAAAACAAATGCAGCTAAAGCCATTCCCCTGGTTCAAAAATATGATAATGCCTTAGGAATTGATGGTCGAATTCAAAAGGCTTGTGAACAGTTAAATTGGACCAATACTGCTCTGAAAGGTTTAGAAATGAATATGGCTAAAGCAGAAGATGTAAAGAAGCAAGTAGATATTGTACAGTCTTCACTTAATGGTGTAAATTCTTGTTTGAATAATATACAGTTTGATTCCAGCATGACTCGTTCTTACACAGGGGAATCATTGAATAAGATTGAAGAAATAGGAGAAAACTTAGTTGGACATATTGATGTAACTAAGACACTCCTTACTGGCTTAAATGCGAAATTTGAAAAGATGCAGGTCACAAAAGTTGAAAAGCCAGTTCCAAATTCTTTCTTGGTGAAAAGAAATATAAAGATTGAAAATCCAATAAGAAATGTAGAAAAGTCCCCCCTGCTGTTTCCCAAAGAAATCACCTCAAAGAGTGAGGAATCTGAACACATCAGTATTGCCTCCCTATTCAGGGAACCAGAAGCCGAAGAACAAAAGTCTCAGGAAACACAAATCCTCCCAATCTATGAACCTCTTGAACATATATTTTCCAGATATTTTTCTCCTAACATTGAAGGGAAGGGAAAATTGCCTGAAGCTCATACTTTCTTCCCTGATTCCCACAAAGAATGGAACATAGACAACATGAGTATTGGCCAAATTCTCCAGATGATTGATTTAATGTATACTGAATATAAACTCATGTGTCTTAGAGGAAAATCAGAGGTAGATGCTTGCAGAACCATTATCCAATGTTTTACAAGTACTCTTCTCAGATGGTGGGAAGCTGAATCTTCTCCTAAACTTATTGAAACCATGGAAGCAAAAGTTCTCAAGGATGAAAAAGGAGATGTTATTCATAATCCCGATGGTACTGTAATAAGCAATATGATTGGTGCTCTAACGTCAATGATCTTAGAACATTGGTGTGGATGTGAAACAGAAATTGCCAACAAACATGAGGTCATTTTGATGAACCTCAAATGTCATAAGATGTCTCAATTTGATGACTTCCATAGAGATTGGATGCAGCGAATCTATGAGGTGAAAGATTCCAAGAGTCTGCTCTGGAAGCAGGTATATCTAGCTGCTCTCTCCTCTAAGTTTGTTGACTATATTAGATTGCAAGAAATTTTCCAGTTGCCTTTTGAGTCTTATAAATGGGGAGAAATTTATTCCCATATTACAAAGACACTGGTAAGTCTTTGTACCAGCTCAAAGGTAAACAAGTCCGTGGAAAAATTGTCCAGACTACCAGATAGGAAGTCCATTTGCAGCAAGTATGGACTGACAATAGATGACCCATTGGTCAAAAAGAGAAAGTCTAGGAAAAGGGCCAAAAGGGAATTCAAAGAGACTTTCTACAAAAATAGAAAGAATTGCCCGAGAAATAGAAGGAAGTATTCTACAAGGGATAGAAGCCATAAATAGAAAGGTCACTACAAATATATCCCTAAAACCCATTATTATACTCCTTCTGACAACCATCTGCATACATCCAAGCAAGAAAAATGGAATAAAATCACTTGCTGGTTGTGTGGTCAGACTGGGCATACAGCTTCAAGATGTCCCCAAGGAGAAGAATCTAAGCTTAATAAGGGAAAAAAGACAGCTGTTTATGCTCAAAAAGCTAAACAGGTTAAGAAAGAGCATTCAGGCCCAATGTTTTGCATGAGATGTAAATCAAAGACCGATGTTACAGAAAGGTGCCCACATCTTATTATCAAGGACTCAGCCCAGCAACAGCAACTAGAGGAATCTTCTCTTGATTCTTTTAGCACTTCAAAAGAAGAATTTCAAGTTAATATGGGCCAATATACTGATTCTGAATCATCTGAATGTTCTTATTCTAACTCAGAAGAATGTGCATGTCATATTTTTTATGAAGATGACTCTGAAATTTTGTACAGTCCCAACGAAGAAGAAGAAAGGACAAAACCTCCTAAAGAAAAGGTCCTAATGGCATCTACTGAAGAAGAGGCAGAAATGAAGATTTTATCACATATTAGGACAATGGAAGATGGGGCCATGAAGAACCGCCTGATAGAAGCATTCACAGACCAACTTAAATCAAAAGCTTCAAAAGAATCAGGTAAGAAGCCTTTGTTTATTGATTCATCCTATGAAAGGAACACTAAATCTTTTCAAATGCATCACCAGAAACCTGGGAAAATAAGATCCCTGACTTTGGGAGAAGTGAGTGGTGAAATTCACCAACTCAAAGCAGAGATTTCTGCAATCAGAGCTCAAATTGCAGAAATTAAGAAAGGCAAAGAAATTAAAGAAGAAGAAGAGTCATGGAACACAACATCCCATAGCCAAGAAATCCAAGTTGTAGAAGGAAGGCCAGATCCAAGTTTTGGCTTTCAAGATATGAGACTGTTTACCATTACATACCAGCAACACCATGTCAAGGTAAAAATCTGTATCCAAGGCCAAGTATTTTTCATGACTGCATTATTAGATTCTGGTGCAGATATTAATATTCTTAACATCAGAAATGTTCCAGCAAAATATTGGGTCTCCGCTGAAAGGGAAGTTGTAGGCCTAGGAAATAAGAAACTAAAGTATGAAATTCCTAGAGCTTCACTATGTTTTGACACCCACTGTGTATACATGAAGTTTGCCATAGCAGACATCCCTGTTGATTGTATATTAGGGAATGTCTTCTTAGCTGCAGTTGAACCTCATGGTTCAACAAGGATGGAGGGAAGTAAAGCTGGTTATTTTATTTCTTTACCCACATCTAAGGGTTCAAGAAAAAGGATTGAGCTTCCTTATGTTTCAACTCCAAGAGTTTCTACTATGGTTCAAGCCATGCAGAAATTAGACAAATCAGAATCTTTGCTATCAGATCTTAAAGATCTGAAAAGCACACTGAGAGTAGAAGAACAGTTGAAACTACCCCAAATCAAAAGAAAAATTCAAGAACTGAAAGGAAGACTGGAAGAAAAATGTTGCTCAGAAGAGCCAAATGCTTTCTGGCATAGAAAGAAACATACCATTAAGTTTCCCTACAAAGAAGGATACACAGGAAAGCCCTGTAAAAGCAGAGCAATCCCTATGAGCCAAGAATACAGAGAACTGTGCCAGCAAGAAATACAACAATTTCTCAACAGAGGATTGATCAGAGAATCCACTAGCCCTTGGAATTGCTATGGATTCTATGTAAATAAGAGAGCTGAACAAATTAGAGGTATCCCTAGACTTGTGATAAATTACAAGCCTTTAAACTCAGTTTTGGCCGATGATACTTATCCCATTCCACACAAAGGAGATTTGATCAGGAGAATTGCAGGGGCCAAAGTGTTTTCAAAATTTGATTTAAAGGTAGGATTTTGGCAAGTTGCCATTAATGAGGAAGATAAATTCAAAACTGCTTTTAGTATTCCTGCAGGACATTATGAATGGAATGTCATGCCATTTGGTCTTAAAAATGCTCCTTCAAAATTCCAAAAGGTCATGGACGATATTTTTAAACCATATTTTGACTGGCTACTTGTATATATTGATGATGTTTTAATTTTTTCAAAAAATATTGATAATCACTTCAAACATGTGAATATTTTCATGAAGTTGATCTAGAAAAATGGGCTTGTGCTTAGCAAAAAGAAAATAGAAGTATTTTAGACTTCTATAAAGTTCTTGGGCCACCAGATTTTTAATGGACAAATCTCTCTGCAACAACATGCCATCGACTTTGCAGACAAATTTCCAGATGTCTTAATAGACAAGACACAACTGCAAAGGTTTCTTGGTTGCCTGAATTATGTAAGCATCTTTTATCAGGACTGTGCCAGTGACAGGGAAGTGCTCAATAAAAGGCTTGGCAAAACCCCCAACCAGTGGTCAGATGCCCATACCAGAGCAGCGCAGGAAATCAAAGCAAAGGTAAAGTCCTTGCCCATACTATATATAGCAGATGATGAGGCATTCAAGATAGTTGAATCTGATGCCAGTGACAAAGGCTGGGGAGGGATTCTGAAACAAAAAGCTGGTAAAGAAGAACAAGTGGTACAGTTTGCCTCAGGAGTGTGGAGCCCAGCAGAACATAATTATTATGTTATTGAAAGAGAAGTGAAAGCTGCTTGGAATTGCATCAGCAAGTTTGCAGTATATTTAATAAAAAAACCTTTTCTTCTTAGAACAGATGCGTCAGCAATGAAGAAGGTCTTATCCAAGGACATCAAGAAACCAGAAGAAGCAAAGTTTGCCAGATGGTAGGCACTATTTGCAAATTTTTATTTTTCCATTGAACACATCAAAGGAAAAGAAAATTTCCTTCCTGACTTTCTCAGCAGAGAATACCTTGAAAAAGACGCAACACATATCATGATGATTGTTACTGAGTGGAACCAACACTAAAAATGTGAGGTCCTGAGAATTATTCTAGATAATCAATATTGGGACACATACAGAAACAACTGGAGACCCACATGGCAATTAAGGAACAAAAAAGTCCTTGATGCCAACTTGCAGCCTCACACTGATCTCCAGCACTATGTACCTGAAAGAAAAGTTTACCCAAAAGGAAGAAAGTGGATCCATGATATGATGTATGACAAAGAAAAAGCAGATGCCAGAACTGCAAGGCAGTCCTTGGAAACAAATTTTCATGACATTGGACGTATCGGACACCATGGAGACAGTAACACAAGAACCTATGAAGCCTATTATTGTATCTACAGAACCAGAGACTTATGGATTAACCACCCTCAAGTCCAACCATGTGCTAGATGGCCTAGAAATGATCCTAAGGTAATGTTCCGCGACACGGTCTATGATTTTTCAGATTATAAGAAGGTGTGGTGGGATTTCATGAATATTGATGACAGGACAGACACCCATTACACAAAGTTAAAATTCAGCACAATGGCAGCCTCCCAGAAAAATCTACAATGTGAATGGTTCCAGAATTGGTGGACAGATTATGGGGTGAACAGAACAGCCATGGACCCTGTATATCATGAAGGGTATGAAAGAAAATACTGTCATAAATGCTCTGAGTACAACATTGGAGATTGTTTTCATCGCATATACAGTACAGTCAAAGAAATGACAGTTCAAGAGTGGGATCCTTTTCACATGACAAATTATTCCCTCCAAGAATACATAAGAGAACACTTAGAATGGTATGTTTTAACCAAAGTCCAGCATCAGATCATACTGGGCAAACCCATGATAGTCCGAAGAATCTATACAAAGGCATGTGATGATCTACTTTATAAAAGAGACAGATTCCCTGATCTGACTGTATTTTGATTATGTACAAATCACAAGGGCTTAATTGTGATCAGTGTTCCCGTGGGCTTTACTATTTAAAAGTTTCCAGAGTGTAGATATTCTTATCTTTTCTCGTGGGCTTTTTGTACAAAAGTATCCACTGTGTTGATGATCATAATAAATTATTTGATTTTCTTTATAGATTATATCACATGCGTTACCCGAAAGCAATTATTCGGTCTGACCCGAATATTTGTGCGAACGTCGCTTTGGTAAAGACTGAAAAGTAATGATTCTTTAGGTCATTTCCTGTCCGACCAACAGTAATGTTTGTCCCCCCTTCTCATCTTATATAAGGAGGGTAAGGTTCATTTTGTTGGGCATCGGCATTCGGAGAGTTTTGTGTGTGTGTGTGTGTTTGAGTCGAGTGTTCTCCTACTCTGCATCTGCGGACATCTAGTCTGATCTGCTTGCAACTCGAGAAATCACTAAAAGTCTTTAGTTGGTTTGAGAAGCCTGCGTATCAGTGTGCTCGGCACTGATAAGAACCTAAAGTGGCCAAAACATTAGGAAAGTCAAATGTTTGGGTGTTAAGTCTGATTCTGAGACAGAGCCTATACCTCGCCAGAAGCCTCCGGTAGTAACTTGCTCAATTCTGAGCTGTGAAAAGTTTGGAAAATGCGAGATTAGTCTATCTTTGTATAGAATCCATTTCTATAAAAGCTCTGTGAGCATCCTGTAAGATCTTTTCCATTCTGAAATAAAATGAGTATGCCATTCTGTTATTGAGTACCTCTGTGTATTTATGACTCCGCTGTGGTAGAAGTTTTCTCTGTGCGTTCATCCCAAGTTCGCAGGAAGTTCGCCAAAGGATCGAAGGGACGCCAAGGCCATTTAAGGCATGGATGCCGTTGTTAAGGTCATCAGAGCGTGAAAGATATAAGTAGGTTCATCACTGGTTCATGAGGAGTTAGCTACTAGAGGATTACTGAGAGACACAGAGAAAGAGGAAGCTCGTGACAGGAGCCCCTGCTGAAAATTGTGGTATCAGAGCATAGAACAGATCTGATAAGGGCGTTATTGCCTTTCATCCTTGGGTACACTGAGGAGTTATTGATTGTTGGGCTTGCTCACAATCAAAAAATATACCACGATGAGTAGAATTTATGGTGCCAATAGTGAATGGGATATAGACCAAGATTGAAATGGATGAAAGTAGGATTGTAACAGATGGACGAAGGAAAGAATGAAATGATTGAGGACGACAGAAAGTTATTCAATTTAATTTAAACATGAAGGATCAAAATGTACAATATAACGTTTTGAAAGACTAGTTTGAATAAGATTTGGTGGAGCTTAAATCTTCACCATCGAAAATAGAAATTAAAAATGTGGGGAAAAGATTTCAGTATAAAAAAATTATTGGCAAATTATATATATATTTTAAATAATTAAATTAAAATTTAAAAGTAAATGAAGATTAGTTTAATTATATAAATAAATGGTTGGTCAATTGTTGTTAAGATTATAGAAGCTAAACTAGATATTATTATTATTATTATTAAATTAAAATATGTGGGTTTATATATATATATAACAGTCTTCATAATGAAGATTCACCTAATTTTAATATTGAAAATTTTCATTTGGAAATAGGTTTGAATATAAAATATATGATGTCACTTTCTTTAGGTTTTAAGTTGTTTTTATTTATATTGAATTATAAAATAAAACTTTTGAGAATATGAATTTATATAAAAAAACTTTGGAAAAGTTATATGAAGTGGAATTTCATTGAGGATTTATTGTATGTTTAATGTTTGAACCTATAATACATGATCTCATTTTCTTGAATACCATGGACTACACATCCAAAATACCAAAATACCATAATGCCTGTTCATAATATACATGTTCATTTGTCATTTTTTTAATTAATTAATTTAATTCAAACAATACTAATGGCATAACTGTTTTTTACATAAAACTTTATTTTTAATTTATAACTACTAAAAGTATTTTAGACAAAATGTGCCATCCACATAATCATTATTGATAATTAAATTGAAAGTAGAAAAAAGATATTCTAAAATAAACATGTTTATAAAAACAATAAATTTTAAAAGTAAAAATATATTTATTAAAAAATTTATAAATACATTTAAAAGAAAATATATAGGTAAACTTTAAAATAAATTTAAATTTATATATTTGAATTAAAATTAAAAAAAAATTGTATATTTAGTCTATCAACTACTAGCATGATGCCACTCTTTCCTTCAGACTTGGGTAAACCAGTGATAAAATCAATTGAAACATCCTCCTAATGTTGACTTGGAATCGATAAAGGTTGTAATAGACCTACGGTTTTAATTGTTTCAACTTTATTTAGTTGGAAAATCAAACATTCCGCCACCAACTTTTGAATAGCGTATTTAAGGTGATCCCAAAAAAATTTCTTCTTAACCCTTTGGTAAGTTTTTAAAAATCCTAAGTGCCATCTTAAGGGAGTGGTGTGCAATTCCATAAGAATCTTTTTTTTGAGTTGGAATTATTACAGAGGTATAAGTGATCTTTGTACCATAGCGAATCATTTTTCCAGCTAAATGTATCAGATGTATTGGGATCTTGTTGTATCCTTTGAATGAGTGCCCACACTTCTTCATCATTCTTCCATTCATCCCTTGCTTTGTTTATCCTATCTGTTTGGATAAGAGAAATGGCACAAAGTAATGCTTCCACATCCTCATCCTTTCTTGAGAGTGCATCTTTAACAACATTTTGCTTCTCTTTATTTTATATGATTTCAAAGTCATAACCCAACATCTTTTTGACCCATTTTTGCTTCTCTTCTAAAGATAATATTTGTTCTAAAAAGCATTTAAAACTATCATGATCCGTTTTTACCTTGAAATGTCTTCCCATTAGGTAGGGTCGCTATTTCTTAAGTGCATGTAGTATTTCCAACATTTCCTTCTCATAAATAGCTTTGTGTAAATACTTTCCTTTGATTTGAGGACTTTTGAAAACTATGGCTCTTTCTTCTTGCATTAGAACAACACCAATTCCATTTCCCAATGCACCACATTCCATAATAAAAGTTTTAGTTAAGTCTGACGTAACTAATACTAGTGCTTGGCACATTGCCTCTTTAAGATGTTCAAAGGTCTTTGTTGCTTTTGGACTCCATGAAAATGCATCTTTCTTCAATAATGTTGTTAGAGGTGCTGTTATTCTCCCATAATTCTTAACAAACTTGTGATAATAAACTGTCAACCTGATAAATGTCTGCATATGCTTTATGGATGTGGGGATTTTGCATTCCTTAATGGCTTTAATTTTGATAGGGTCTACCTTAACACCTTAATGAGTTACAATATGACCGAGTTATTCCACCTCTTGCACTCCAAAGAATCATTTGGAGATTTTTGCATATAATTGTTTCTCCTCCAATAGTTTGAGCAATGTGTCAGCATGTTAAACATGATCCTTCCTAGATTTGTTGTAGATTAGTATATCATCAAAAAATACTAACACAAATTTTCTAAGGAAGCATTGGAAAATGGAATTCATCAAAGCTTAAAATGTAGAAGCTGCATTAGTAAGGCAAAAAGGCATGACCAAAAATTCATAATGACCCTCATGAGTTCTAAATGTTGTTTTCAGAATGTATTTAATCTTCATTCTAATTTGATGATATCTTGAACGAAGATCCAAGTTGGTGAAGTAAATTGATCCATGCAATTCATCCAATAATTCATCAATGACAGGAATGGGAATCTTTGATAGTGAGCTTGTTGAGCTCCCTATAATCCAGACACATGTGCCTTGCTCCATCCTTCTTGTGCACCAATACTATTGGAGCAGAGAAAGAACTTTGACTAGGTTGAATTATACCAGCCTCTAGCATTTCTACAACCATACATTCAATTTCACTCTTTTTGGAAAAGGGATATTTGTAAGTCCTGATGTTTGGAGGATCACTTCCTAGAATCAAATGAATAGCATGATCATGATCACGAATAGGTGGGATCCTCAAATACCTTAGAATGATTGTCCAAGACATTTTGGAGATGTGGACAAATATATGATTTAGATGTGGGAACCTCTAGCGAACATAATTGTGCAATTATGTCTCGTTGTTCTTTCTTTAGAAGCTTTTTCATGCCTTTAGAGTTGATTATATTTCTCGAATTCCCTGTGATACCCCTTAATTTAACTTCCTTTCCTTTCGAAATTTTTTTCAAGAAAAGTTGTTGAAAATTAAAAGTTATCGTACCCAAAGATTGTAGCCATTGGACTCCTAGTACACATGAGCACCACCCATTGGAATGGAAAGAATTGGGCTATTCAATACATATTCTCCCATGGATAGCTTGATATTATGTCACTCTCCAGAGAAATTTATGGTTCATCCATTTCCAACCATGACTTCACACTCTCGTGCCAGATATAGGAAGCAATTCAATTCCTTGGCTATTTTACAATGAATAAATTTATGGGTATTATCTGAATCAATAAACAATATTACCTGCTTCTTCTTGATATGTCCATCTATCTTGAGGATTTGAGGAATGGCAGTTTTAACCAATGCATTACAAGATATCATCGGATTTATTTCTTCTTTCTCTAGGGTTTTTTCCTGGTGTATATCATCTTCTTTTCACATTTCTTGTTCCTTTTCTTCCACCTCTTCATAATCTATGTAATATGATTTCTTCTCAACACACTTATGACCTTTAGTGTATTTACTATCACAACTGTAACAAAGCCCTTTTTCTCTTTTTTCTTCCAATTGTTGTGGTGTTAACCTTGTAGCTTGTGGAAGGCTAGGAGAAACAACACTTCTATATTTATAGTTGTGAGCTGTAGGCTTCCTTGTTGCCATGATTTTGCTTTCAATTTTTCTCGGCAACATGAATGCCTTCTCCAATGAATCAGGTTCGCCTTTACTAACAAGCGCTGGAAACAAATAAAAAACTAAACCTGAATTATAAGGAAAGCCTTACCTACAACCCTGGGGATTAGAATGGTGGTCGTGAGAGCTCGAAGCCATCCTTGGGAAAAACCCTTAGTTGAGTCCTTTGGATGAAAAATGAAAAATATCAGATTCACGTAAAAGCTAAGGGGTAAATCTACTAACCATAAATCAAGAGCTAGAAGTACCTGGCTAATGGAGATGGTATGAGAACCTCCTTGATATTTCACCAAAAGCATAGTACTGGTTATGTTGGAAAATGATTAAATTAAGGGAAATATTACCCTTCTTGCTTCCAGATAAACTTCAAGACATGGCAACACCTGGCGCAAGCATAATCTCGCTGAGTTAACCATGAGTACTCTCGTGCAACCATATCCACTCTGCAACGAAAAGGTGATAACACAACTATACGGTGTGGGTTGTAGATGAAGCCACCAGGTGGGCTTGCAAATACCTCAGCTCTAGTGACAGGGTGATAGTCCAAATGAATGATAGATGAGCAGAGTAAAGGATTAGGGTTTAGAAGAAATGCAATAACACCGTTGACTTGGTAAGGAGAGATATAAATCATTGAGGTCCCATCGCTTTGGCCTTAGTGAGAGACATGTGACACACCACCTCATTCACATGGCTAGGACATGCGTAACAGTCAGGTTGGAGGTCTGGAGAAAATGGTTGATAGTTGGAGCACTGAGCGAGAGGGTTTCTAGGTGAGAATGTGGGTAGAGTGGTGTATGGAGTAATCCTAAGCAATAAAATACCTTGTTGGCGCATGTAACATAGGGAAGTAGATGTTGAATACAACCAATAGCTATGGACTAATGGTAACACATAGCTTAGGATTGTAAATTAAAACTAGGAGCACAGATTGAACCTCATAGGTAAATCAGTATAACCTAATATAGTTCGGAAATGATAAATCGACCATGAATATGGTTAGAGTGCAACGTTGAGGAAAAAATACCTCTACCCATAATCACAACATTATAAAGAACCCCTTTGTATATGATATCAAACATAAACATATATTCAAGTAATGGGTTAAATAGATGCAATGTATATATAAATATATTTTTAACCCTAATAAAGAATGCCTCACTGTCAGTGTTGGAAATTACATTCAAGTGTAATAGAGTGTGTTTGGTAGGATAGTTCCATGAAAATGGTATGAGAGCACCAATTACCACATTGGGCTTAAGAAGAAGGCACCACCATAATTATAGAGTAAGTGTAATAGAAGTCAATTTAACATACTGATATTAAATTCGTCTGTTTCATTGGGGGAAAAATTGAAGTAGATTGTTGGAGGAGCATGGAGAAATCTCCTCTAGCTATTACTGATAGGGAGCATTTGTATGTGGAGCTAGGGGAAGGTATCAGTCCATTACCTTCTGATTTTGTAGATATAGTAAGTTACCTGCAACAAGAATTAGAACATCTACAGAGTAGTAATGAGTCGTTATTAAAAGCTAGTGAGGAACAAGAAAAATTGATCAGAGAATGGACCAAGAAATCCAGCCACAAAAGTGTAGAGCTGGAGGGGTAGAAAATAAAAATGAGTGAGACAAAATTTGAAAAATTTGAAAATGGGGAGGAATCTGGTCGTGATTCTTAAAAAACACATAAAGGAAAGAAGAATATGGATTTGTAGGAAGACTTTAAGAAGATCAAACCCCCTACCTTTGATGGTGAAAGGGAGGATGTAGAGGCATGGTTTTTGAACATGATTAAGTATTTCCAAGTGTATGAGTACGAGATAATCTAAAGGAACACATGGATATTTATCAGCTACAGGAAAAAGCTACCTCTAGTGGGAAGAGGTAAAAAGTTTCCAACTACTAGAAGAAAAGATAGTTTCATGGGAGGAATTCCATAAATAGTTCAAGTCGCAGTCTCTTCGTGACCACTTCTATGATGATAGGCTGAAGGAATTTCACTAATTAAGGCTGGGGAAATTGACCATGGACACGTTTGTGGCTATATTCACAAAGTCGCTATGGTATGTACCATACCTTAAGGAGGAGAATGCCAAGGTGCAATGGCTCTTAAATTGTTTTTCAGTCTCATATAAGAACACAATTGAGTTTGATAACCCAAACTCTATGGGCGAAGTGGTGAGGAAGGCCAGATTATTTTATCGAAAATTGAAGAATATAAGTGAAGGTGATAAATTGTGGAAAGGTAAAGAGAGCACCAAAGTGGGAGGGGGCATAAAAAGATAGAAACCTTACTATCTTAAGAACATTGGTAAGGATCATCAAACGAAGAAGGATAGCAAAGGAAGTGCATAGCCGCCTGCGCAGTCATATACAAGCTCAAAAACTACATAGATAATAGTAAGAAAAACAAAAATACAAAGGAAAGGGAACCGCTAAAATTTTGGGGTTATGACGTGCCACATTTGCTGAGGGATTTCCCGCATAATCCTAGGTATGCTCATAAAATTTAGGTCATTTAAGAGGAAACGACCATGAATGATATTGCATGGAATATTCCTAGAATTAGCGTAGCACTAGAGGATAGACACGCTGAGCATCAATCAACTATGATCAAAATTGAAGGTATGATACTAAAGAAAAATGTGTCTATTTTAATTGACCTGGGGGCTAGTCTAAGTTATATCCACCCTTAAATTGTGGAAAAATGTAAGATGAAATTAGAAAAGTTTAAGAATGTGTGGTTGGTCTAGCTAGAAACTAGTACAAGGAGAAAAGTAATGAGTTGAATAAAAAAATTCTCCTTTTATTTAAATGGTCATCCTGCAACAATCGATTTAAACATTCTACCTTTAGGATCTTATGACTTGTTGATAGGCATGGACTGGTTGGAAAGGAAATTAGTTGTTATAAATTATTTGGAGAAAACAGTTAGTTGTGTGGATCTAAATGGACACACCTAAGTAATTAATGGGAAGCCAAAATTAGTATTAGTTCGACAAATTTCTGCGTTGCAACTAAAAAAAAGTGAAAAAAAGGGATGTCAATTGTATATGGTACAAGTGGAAATGAGTGATAAAACAACATAAAAAGGAAAATTAAATACTTTTCTCATTATTAAGGAATTTCAAGATGTATTTCTAGCAAAAATTCTAGGGTTACCCTTGTAGAGAGACATAGATTTTACCATTGACTTGGTACCAGGTGTTATTCCGGTGTCTAGAGCCCCCTATCGAATCAGCATCCATGAGCTACTAGAGCTAAGGATTCAATTATAGGAGCTCTTGAACTGAGGATATATTAGACCTAGTGTATCACGATGGGGGGCACTAGTACTCTTTGTCAAAAAAAGGTTGGTACATTTAGGATGTGCATGATTACCACCAGTTGTATAAATTAACAATTAAAAATAAGTATCCAGTGCCTTGAATTGATGATCTATTTGATGAGGTGAGGGAGGCAACAATTTTATCAAAAATTTATCTGAGAAATGGTTACCATCAGATACGTATAAGGAACGAAGACATCTAGAAAATAACCTGCAGAACCAAGTATGGTCATTATGAGTTTTTTGTGTTACCTTTTGGACTAGAAAATGCACTAACAACCTTCATGTGCTTGATGAGAAATATATTGCACTAGTATTTTGATAAATTTGTATTAGTGTTCATTGATGATATTTTAGTATACTCAAGGAATGAGGAGGAGCACAAAGAGAATTGTAATTTGGTATTGCAAATGTTAATGGAGCATGAACTATATTCAAACTCAGCAAATATGAGTTTTTTAAAGGTAGAATACAGTACTGGGACATGTTGTTTCCAAGGAAGGATTATCAGTGGATCCTAAAAAGATTTAGGCTATCATGAATTTTCCCATACAAGAGGACGTAGCTACAATTTTCTTTTCTATGGGAGTTGTTGTATATTATCAGATATTCATAGATGCCTGATCAAAACTTGCCTATCCTATCACCTCCTTGTAGAAAAAGGGGGTGAAATATGAGTGGACAACAAAATGTCAAAAAAGCTTTGATAAGATGAAACAAATGTTAACAACAACCCCCATATTAAAAATTAGAGATCCAAACAAGGAACTCACTCTTTCTAGAGATGCTTATTTGGAAGGCCTTGGAGGAGTATTGATGCAAGATAATGTTGTAATAGTTTGCGCATCCCAGAAGTTGAAAGTGCATGAGAAAAATTATGTGTATATGATCTAGAACTTGCAATAGTAATACATGCACTTAAAATGCGGAGACACTATTTACTTGGAAAGAAATTTATAGTCATGACTAAACAAATCAATCTAAAGTACTTTTCATCCAACCAAACTTAAATGCTAGGCAGGCTAGATGGTTGGCATTCCTCAGTGATTTCGACTTCGATATTTGTCACATAAAAGAAAATGAAAACAAATTAATTGATTCTCTAAGCCGACATTCTCATGCCGTGTTAGGAATATCCGTTAGTAGTGCAAGTAAAAATTTCGTAGAGTAAGTGAGGAAGTCAGTACAGTAGGATATTCAATATTTAGAATTTCAGAAAAATTTACAGCAAAAAAAGTATTCAGTGTATGTTGAAAATTTTGAGAAATCACTCACTTATCGTAATCGGTTGTATATTCCTAATGTGAGCACATTGAAACAAAAAATACTATATGAGTATCACAGAAGAACCTAACGGGCCATCCTGGCTACCTGAAAATGATTACTGCATTAAGGAAAAATGTGTTTTGGTCGGGCACGAAGAGGGATGTAGCTGAGTATCTTGCAAGGTGCATAGAATGGAAACAGGTGAAGGTGGAGCATCAACATCGAAGCAGATTATTGAACTGGCTACCTATACTTGAATGGAAGTGGGAAATAATTTCAATGGAATTCATCATCAAATTACTGAGGACAAAATGACAACATGATTCAATCATGGTAATGATAAATTTGTTGACTAAAGAAGCCCACTTTATACCAAAGTAGTCCACGTTTGGGACTACTCAAATAGCTAATATTTTCATGAGGGACATTTTTTGCCTACATGGAAGACCCAAGGTTATAATGTCAAAGAAAGATGCAAAGTTTACCTCCAAGTTTTCGAAGGACTTATTTGGAGGCAAGGGAACATAATTGAACTTTAGTAGAGAATATCACTTGTAGGCAGATGGGAAAGCAGAAAGGAAAAATAAGATTTTGGAGGATATCCTAAGAATGTATGTGATGAACCAACCTACCAAGGGGCAATCATTTATGCATTTAATAGAATTTGTGTATAATAACAATTATCGGGCCTCCATAAAAATGAACCCCTTTGAGGCTTTATATGGTAGGAAATGTAATACACCATTGAGTTGGAATCAACCAGAAGAGAAACTGATATTGGGGCCATATGCCTTACTTGAAATGGGACAGATCATACGGAAAATCAGGAAGCACATTAAAAAAGCACAAGATCGACAAAAGATTTATGTAGACATGAAAATAGTGCATAAATAAATCAACATTGGAGTCCATATATACTTGTGAGTTAAGCCTAAAAAGAATACTTTAAGCACAAGATATTGTGCAAAGTTGGCACCACGATTTTGTGGGCCTTTTAAAATCTTTGATAGAGTAGGCCCCGTAGCTTATCAACTGGCTTTACCTAGCCATATTAGAGTACACAATGTATCTCATCTGTCTTTACTGAAAACATATGTTCATGATACTTCTCATGTAATATATCGGAATTTGATACAGGTGGAACCCGAAGGAGACTTCCTGCCCAACCCACTTCGTCTCTTGGATAAGAGGGAAACCATGCCCTAGAATCGAGTCGTCGCTCAGGTTAAGATGTAGGGGAGGCACTTTACTCTTGAGGAGGTGACATGGGAATAGGGTGATAATATGAAGTAATCTTATATAACACTCTTCCAGTAAAGGCGAAGGAAGCAAAAACATCGACGACGTTGTTATTTTCAAGAGGGGGAAGATGTAATACCACTCCGCTATTTTGAAAATATTTGTAATTGTATTGCCTATTGTTAGTATGGTGGTTAATGCACCATGATGAACTAATTACAAAGGAAACGTTGATGCAAATTACGTAATTAAAATTAATGAATAAAGCTAGAAATTGTGTGGAAAGAAACACTCGAGTAAAAAGATGCTTGCCAAATCTGAATACTAATGGGTTGAATCAGATTTATTCCTTAAATAAAAACACTTAGTTGAAGATAAATACCGAGAAAAGAATCGTGGGAGAGAAAGTAAGGCTTTATGGGGAAAAAAAATAAAATCCTAAGCTGAAAGGGAGTAGATCCTTGAAAGGGAGGATGCCACCAAGAAAAATCTATTGGGAAATAAGCTTAAAAACACATTATGGGAATGAGAGGAGGTTGTTGATTCTTGGAAAGACATCTTAGCTCGGGGGGGATCAGAGGTTGATCCAAGGTTGGGTGGATCAGTGTTGTCACATGCATGATTTCAAGACTGAGATTTTGGGTTATATATTATGATTTTTGATGTCAACCATATTATGAATTAGATTAATTGAATTTACTGAAGTTAGATTAAATTTACTGATTATAGTAACAAAGGTTATGATTATCAATCCTTGTTGTATTATTAATATGAGTTAATTGAATTTACTGAAATGATAAAATTAATTAGTTAGCTAACATAATAGAAGGTATGCTTGATGGTTGTTAGTCAAGTAAGGATTGGAGCTTATAATAAGTGTTGAACCATTGAAGGTTATTGTAATTTTTATACATGCATGTTCTCTGTGATGGTATTCGTTGTTTTTAAGATGATTCTTTGTTTTGATAACATACATACATACATAGATATATATATATATATATATATATATATATATAATATATATATATATATATATATATATAATATATATATATATATATATATATATGATATTTTGCTATGAATCATTGCTTTGAGTATACTATGGTTTGTGAAATTTGAAGGTTCTTGCCTGTAGGACTTCTACAGCAAGGGGTAGGGAGTGATCATGATAAAGATTCACTAACCGCAGGAACGCGAGTGATGCAGCTAGACTTGCTATGGAATGTCGAAAAGTAGTAAGCCAGTAGCAATACTGAAGGGGTGGAAATTTGGATTGGGAGGGCAAGTGACACAAATAGAAAATTCGACTGCTACCCTCAACCAAAATCTCATCTAAACGGTAATATAAATGTTATCAAAAGAAAAACTTAGATCCTAGCATTTCTCTTAATCAAAGGTGTAGGTAATAAGATGTAGTTTGATATTACTACAAATTTAGCAGAAGCTTAGAAGATGAGTTCCAAAGGCACCAAATCAATGATAATTTTCCTTCATCGGGTAGTGTCCATGCTTGGGGACCCAAAACCCAAAGCCAAATCTACTGATGATAGATTAAATTGATTAATTTCATTCTAAGGCTATAGATCAATTTGTGAAATAACCTCCATATGAGTTGTAGAACCTAGAGTGAAGTAATTAAAGATCACTGACGATAAATTCATCACTTAGCATAATGTTGAATGTACCTAAAAGCATTTCTAGAGTGCATAGGGAATTCAGAAACAAGGGTAGAGTTATACCGTAGAGATAGTTGGGTGACTCTGGAGAAACAAGGCTGAACTTATGAGTTCAAGGACGAATTGTTACTGTAAGGTTATGCAGTGATATTCCTATTTCAACAATTATTTGCTCTATAGATAATAAACAGAAACAAAGACAACAAAAATTCAAAACTCGGCCTAGTTTGGTGGTGACCAACAGTAGAATATGAAAGAGAGTAAACTCCTTCATTATACATAGTAGTAGTTGATTGTAGGTAGAAAGCGTAGGGTATGCTTATGATAAATATCTAGTATATTTAATAAAGGCATATAGTTAAATGAATTTACTATGCTCAAAGTAAAACATTTTAGCCTACAAATAAAGGAAATGTAATAAAAGAGAACTGGAGGTGTAGATTATGATATTAAAATTCCAGCTTCACCAGATAAAGAAAAACTAGTCTGAGTATAACATATAATCCTAGCTTCAATTTGGCAAATAGATATGTAGAAATGAACCCCTATCCAAGATAATCAAATTCGAGAATAAATATATATTCTTTCCATCACATAGTAAACCTATTAGAAGAAGATATGTGTTTCGGTTGACTAGTCCAAGAACCCAGCATATTATATCCTTAAATCACCAACAGAGGAGTATCAAACATTTAATCCAAAGCGTACACATGAAAAAAATATACATATTTATTTCTAATAAGCCAGATAACATTATCACAGAGGCATTTCAATAAGTCACAAGTGCGGCATAACAGATTCACCAGATGGCTTCATAATTACATGTTATGAGCATGAGAATATTTAAACATTACACATGATTTTCTCCATTAGGGAGACCGCTCCAGTGGAAATTATATCAATTGTAGCATGTATCAACATTACATAGTGGAAAAGAGAAATGTAAACGTGGAATCAGGATTCCAATTCCGGTAGGAACTTAAGGACAATACATCCAAAGAAAATACGAGGCCACTAGTAGCAGTGACTAAACACATATTCGACAGGTCTGGAATGGAAAATGATAAAATGAGTTTAGGAAATGCTAGAGGTTTCCCAATCTATCCACTGAGGAAAACCAACCTAGGAAGGACGAGAATATTCAAAGGAATTGACCTAGAGGAAGAGGGCGCCAAATTAGCAGTCGTTGTGCTATGAAAACCCCAAGCTCATGGCTAGAGAGGAGCGACGTGGATATACCTATAACGATAACCACAAGAAGAGTTATAAGTAGGAAATTAAAAATAACTAAAATTGAATTATCATTAAAGAAAACCTAAGAGTAGGTAATACCTATGTAGGAGTTGCAGATCCAGAAAATCATCTTTTCCATCAAACCCGCACACAAAAAGCAAACACGAAATCTGACCATGCTAACAAGCATAGGAAACAAATTAAAAGAAATTAAACTTGAATTATAAGGCAAATCTTACCTGTGACCCTGGGGGTTAGAATGTTGGTCATGAGAGCTCCAAGTCAGCATTGGGAAAAACTCTTAGTTGAAACCTTTGCATGAAAAATTAAAAAGATCAGATTCACACAGAATGTAAGGGGTAAATCTACTAACGAGAAATCAAGCTCTAGGAGTACCTGGTGAATGGAGACAGTATGAGAACCTACTTGGTCTTTCACCAAAATCACAGTACTGGGCATGTGGATAAACGCTTAAACTAAGGTCAAGATTACCCTCATTATTTCTAGAGAAACCTCAAGCTGTGGCAAGGCCTCGGTAAGCATAATCCCACTGAGGCAACCACTGGTACTATGGCGCAACCATAGCCCCTCTGCAATGGAAGACCGCCAACAAAATTTGTAGACAAATCCACGAGGTGTGGTTGCAAAGATCTCGAGCCAAGTGACTGGGTGATAGTGCAAATGAATGATAGATGGCCAGAGTAAAGGGTTAGGGTCTTGACAAAATTCATTAACACAGTTGATGGGGTAAGGAGAGATCTAAAACGTTGAATTCCCATCACTTCGGCCTCAGTGAGAGTCATGTGATGCGGCACCTCATTCACATGGCTAAGACATGTGTAACAGTCAGGTTGGAGGTGTGGAGATAATGATGGACAGTTGGAGTTTTGAGCAAGAGGGTTACCAGGCGAGAAGGTGGGCACAATAGTGTATGGATTAATCCTAAGCAACAAAGTACCTTACAGGTGAATGTAACATAGGGAAGTAAATGGTGTATACAAACAATAGCTCTGGACTAAGGGTAACACATATCTTGGGATTGGAAAGTAGATCTAGGGGCACAGAGTGAACCTCATACGTAAAGCACTATAACCTAATATAGTTAGGAAATGATAAATCAACCATGAAGATGGTTAGAGTGTTATGTTGTGGAAACATAACTCCACCCATAATCTCACCATTATAAAGATTCCCTTCGTGTGTGATATGTAGCATAAACATATTTCAAGTAATATGTTAAATAGATGGAATGTATATATAAATATTTATTTTACCCTAAGAAAGAATGCCTCATTGTCAGTGTTATTGAGTTCACGTTTAATAGAGTGCGTCTAGTAGGACAAGTCCATGATAGAAAAGGTTGGTAATATGGGAAATCAATGTATTTCCCATAGCCACCCATGTGGTTTGTTCAAAATACTCACCTTAGAAGATGAAGAATGTAGAATGAAGATAAAATTCAGCAAATTTGGTAGTCACTAGGACTGTAACCTCCTTAACAATTTGGATAAATTCTTCTAATGGTATATTTGGGAATATTTGAGTTATATCAATGATGTTGTCTTCTGGATCTAAACTTTTTCTTTGATGAGCTCCACATAAAGATTTTATTTTTTAATATAGGAATCAATTTTTCCAACATGGAGGGCAAGGGAGATGGCTATATATTTTGATAATCCATATGTTGGTGATACAATTCTGTTCACTATAGGTCTTATGGAAACTCAGTTTTGTGAATTATTGGAGTTCCGTAAATTTTTGGGTAATCTTGTCGTTAGGTGAAAGGCACTTCTTTAGCCCTTCATCAAGATTGGAATGCTTGATGGCTCTCTTAACTTCTTTGATTATGCGGGAAATAGGTTTTCCTTTTATTTTTTTGTAATTGTGACTATTGTATAGGTGGTTCCTCATTTTTAAGACGTAATCCACCTTGTTCATCACAACCGTGGCTCCTCATTTTTGGATTTTAGAATGACAATGCCATCATTATTTATGCGGCTCTTCAGAGCTAGAAATTGGCTTTTGCTTAAGTTGTTCTTGAGGGGCTTTGTTTTTATTAAAAAAATTGCATAATCCCGCCTTATTTTCTCCTTTTCTTCTTTCGTTAGATTCAAAATGACATCCTCTAGGTTGCATATGATCTCTTTAGTTCGTATGTGTTTATGGGTTATTGTAAAATTCAATCCTTTGCTCAAGACCTCTACTTCGTTCTTGCTCAATTATAAACCTTGATTGTGGTTGAGTATGGTTTAATATGGTTGACTAAGCTTGAATAGGGTTGACTATAGTTGAATATGGTCAACTAAGGTTGATTGAGGAAGATTATAGGTAAACAAGGTTGATTGTCATTGTATGAGGTAAGCATATCATTGACCATGGTTTACCATGGTTGATTATTGAAACATTTAGTATAATGGTTGAGTGCAAAGGTTGACTATGTTTGACTATGTCATCACATTGTAACACTCTTATTTGTTTGTCACAATGCAACGCCATTTCTTTATTTTTCATATTGTGTTATTGGTTTTAGTTTATCATATTGTGATGTTGAGATTTTTTCATCACATTGTGGTACCAGTTAAATATTAAGAAAACCTTCAACCTTATTAAATATAAACATTAAATCTTAATCAAAATCCTTCATATAAATATTATTAATAATTGTTTCTACTACTAATGATAATAATAATATTTTTTAATCCTTGTTGAAATTTAATGTTAAACGAACTTTAAATATAATTAAATATAGACCTTATTAGATATGATATGTTATTAATAAAACCTTATTGAAACTTATTAACAAACCTTAATATTATTGTACTAATAAATCTTAGCATTCAACCATTTTAAATCTTATTAACAATAATATTGATATTATTAAGATATTTTAAACCTTGATTATGATTGAGTAGGTTTGAATATGGTCAACCATGGTTGACTATAGATGAATATGGTTGACCAAAGTTGACTACGGATGACTATGCATGAAAAATGTTGACTATCGTTGACTATGATACACATATGATTGATTAAGGTTGATTATTTAAAAACTGAATATTAAAATTAACTATAAAGCTTCACTACATTTTACTATGCCAACATATTATAACATTGTTATTTGTTTCTCAATGTGTGACTTCATTTTTCTAATCACCACATTGCGATGTTGATTTCAATTTGTCACATTGTGATGTACAAACTTTTATTTATGTTATTATGACATTGATTTTTTCATTTCTCATATTGCAACGTTGAGCTTTGTTCATCATAATGCTACGTGAATTGATGGCAATTATTGATCATGACATTGTGATGGCAAGTTTTGTTGATTCGATTGTGATGTTGATTTCTACTTCATACATTGTGATGTTGATATTTATTTTCCATGTTGCAATGTCAATTTATATGCATTGTTTTCTATCAACGGTTGTAGTTGATTATAGGTGAACAATGTTTACCATGGTTGTTAATGTTTAAATATAGATAAATATGGTTGGCCATGTTAGCCATAGATTAGCATAGTAGCCTTGGATGAGCGTCATCAACTTGATTTAACTATAGGTAAATATGGTTGCATTATTGAGAAAAACTATATTAAAAATTAAATATTAAAAAAACTTAAACATTATTAAATATAAATATTAAATCCCCGATGGGGATGAGGAACGCGCAGGAAGCATCACGTGGCTCATTCTTGTAAACAATTGGCATAAGGGTGGATGGTCAGCTTCCAGGCCTTCTCAAATCACGTGGCATATGGGGAAGGGTTATGGCGTCCATACCTTAGTGCCTCAACTAGCGTGAGAGGCAATGATCTAAGACAAGATGGGTTATGGTGAATTCATTTTACATTGGAGTTTCAATAGGGTTTCATGTTCCCTCTTGGTATTCTGCTTGCCAACAAAGGAAGTGTCACTAGTTTTTCTGGGCTCAGTCACAACCCTAGAGTTTCTTCCCAAACTCTTGGCTCTACAAATCAGTGTCCTTCCTCATCAAGGGGGCGGTATCTCATTTTTTTATATGCATGCACAGTGTAGCTTTCGAAGGTGCCCGTTAGTTTGTATTTCTGGTTCATTTGGAAATTGGAAGTTGTGGGTTATTGGTTTCTTGGAAGTTGGCGAAGGCAGTATAGTTGGTAGTGCTTCTGCGGGTGGTGGTGACTCTATGCATGGCACTCATTCGTAGGAAATTGGGCCTATAGTTGGTTCACTCTTCTTCTGAGTGTATGATTTTCTATTTGTTTTGGGGTGAAGTAAGTAGGGTCCTTGAAGGACACCGTGGTTGCCTATTGCTGGTGAGGTTGGGGAGGCTCTCCTCAGAGTGCTTCGGGCAGGATTAGGCATTGATCAACCCTTCTTCTTCTAAATTTTCAAAACTACAGTGATTTTATGTGCGAGAGCTTAGGCTGACAAGGTTGGTGAGGTGGAAGAATTCTGGTAGGTGTGTGTCACTGCTTCGGGGAGGGAAGTACTAGCTCTTAGCCCTCCCTAGGTGGCTAGCAGTTTCAGCCTTGGGCAAGGCGAGCTTGGTGGTCATGGGTTGGGCGTGTTTGGAAGGTTTTTGGTGGTTCCTACGTTCTAGACTCTGGTATCAACAATGTCATTGTTGGTCTAGCCAATATGTGCCCATGTTTACAGCAAGGGTGACCCTCCCTTCTAGCAAATCCTGACTTCTCTAGACATGGGGACCTAGGAATGCAAATACAATCTTTGGACCCATAAGTGGAGGTGTTAGGGGCTCGATGGGTTAGTAAGATAATGAGGTGCTCCCAGCGGAGGATAACTAGTGTGTGAGGTGGTCGTGGAGGTGGAAACATGGTGACATGGTGTGGGGGCGGTCGCAACAACCACATCAGAGTAGTGGTGGCGTGGGAAGGCATCAGTGTGCAGGGTGTTCAACACTTGGTGCTAGGGAAATTCAACATTGTTGTCTGGAGAATTGTCACGAGAAGATACAATCCCTATTGGATTGCTTGGAAATGGTTGAACAAATCCAAAGAGAGGAGCATGCTAAACTAGTAACCACCTTTGAAAGAATGCACTACTTCCAGTACCAAGTTCAATAATGAGTGGTGGTGGCATGGCGTGGATAGAATTTGCCATCAAAGAAGGTGGAGGAGCTGGAGTCTTGTATGGCTCACTTCATAGGGCATGTTTAATTATCCTTCTATCCTCTGCCTCCTCCTAGGATAGGCCCAAAAAACCCAACTTCCATCATGTCGGATGACTAGCATGACTTGAGGTGTTCTCTTTATTTAACTTGTCTTCTAGTGTTTTTGGCCTTTTTGATTATGGACAATGTCGTTGGTCTCATTTTTTCTTTTTTTGTTATATGCTACAAACAATGGTCGACAAACCTGGTTGGAGTGACACCACCTATTTTTTGCTAATCTTAATATACATCCTTTTTAACAAATAAATAAAATTTCAACATACAAAAAAAATATAGATATTAAAATTTATTCAAATACATTCATATTAATATTATAAATAAATTTATAAATATTAATATTAATATTAATAATATTTGTATTAATCTTATTTAAAAATTAAGCCTTCAATAGACTTTACAATCTTATTATCATCTTATTACGAAACTTTATTAAATATAATATATTATTAATAAAAGCTTATTGAAACTTATGGGTATTTATAAAGCTTTTAAGATTTTTAAAATATTTAATATCAATATTATTAAACGATTTTAAATTTATATATATATAATTGTATTGAAACTTATTAATAAATCTCAATATTAATTTTATCGATAAATCTTTTTAACGTTATTAGTATTATTATTAATATTATTAAACAATAAATTAAAAACAACTAATTTAACTTATTGTAACGTTTTCTAAACGAGGTTAATATTATCAAAGATTTTTAAACTTTGAAAATGCTTTAGTAAGATTGATTATAGTTGAATAACCATTCGTTAAGGATAATTATGGGTGGAGAATGTTATTATCGTTCGTTATGTTAAAAATATGGTTAATTAAGGTGGACCATGGTTGATTAAAAGTCTAACTATGTTTGATTATGTAGCTTTAAATAGTATTATTGAGTTTCTTTTTATTTATTTTTGAATTAAGGCACTTCACATTAAGCCAAATGAAGATTGTTGATATGCACAAAGGGAAACAAAACAAGTAACATAAGTTTAGAGCCTTCAGGTTGTTAAGATCTCGTCTAATGAGAGCATCTTGTACATAGAAACTTATAAAGAGAGGTTGGTTGTGTCATAATTTGACTTGCATTGACATGAGAAGACAAAATAGACTACAGGCATTGCAAGAAAAAACACAATGAGCTATAAAAACTATTTAGAAGAATCTTTAGTAATCTGCGGTGATTTGTCATATCTCTATCCAAAGAGAAGGAGACATTGGCTAATCCAATAGCTAGAATGGTTAACTTGCAGATTATATTGTCAATTGTTTCCTCCATCTCTACCAATTGTAGAAAATTCTCCTACTAATTCCTCTGGTACCTCCTTATGCAACCAACAATATTTAAATGACAATTAATCTCTTGGCGACTTCATGCCATGATGGATGAAGTGACACATGCAAAGTGAGAACCACAACCTCCTTTTGTGTGTGTTGGCATCATATCAAAGTTAGTATCATATAAAGGGTGGGGTAACACTGGCTCCTAGACACTCTCTAAATAAAATGTAATAAACATGGATTTTATTATATATATATATATATATATATATATATATATATATATATTTGTTTTTGCAAAATTGGATTGTCTTATAAGTTCTTTAGGGTTATGAATTTCTTTATATATTTGAAAATGCATTTTTAAACAACGCTAAATCATAATTTTGTTCAAAATTGTATTGTTAAATTCAAAATATTAAAATTACAAATTATAATCATATTAATTATATATATATATATATATATATATATATATATATATAATAAAAATAAATAATCACAAAAAATTCAAATAAATAGAGTTTCTGAGTTATGAATATTCACACCATTTTAATTCTTTATTAATTTTAAATTTAAAAACATAAATTATTAATTATGAAAGATTTTAAACTATATTAATTTCCAAAATAGCTATTTGTATTTATTGAATTATTGTTTTACTAGTTCCCAAAAAGACTACATATGTTTTTAATATTTGTATTTATTAGACTGAACGTGTTCACAATCCACAACAATAGCAGCAACAACGAAAGAAAGTAGGACATGCTTATGCTGCTCAAAATCCTTCCGAGAATCTTTGTTAATATGTAATTAATTTCTCGGACAATTATTATTAATATCTAAGCAAATTCACATTACTTCCGCCCATTTAAATAACTAACATTCATTCCTTCGGCCGCAAGGAATAATATTAATTCCTTGTGTAAATATTTACGCAAATAACACATTGCAAATATATTAACGGAAATAACACATAACACATAATAAATATAAATATTCAATTTCCCAATTTATTTATTTATTTAAAGGTAATATACATTCACAGCTGCGACTTCATTGGTGAAGCAGTTCCATGAGTAGTTGAACAAGATTTCACTGAAGATCTTTTTAAATTTATTTATGTAAAAGTTGTATTGCTTTTCAAATAAATTTCATATGTTTCAACTGTTTTTCATTAAAGTCTATTTTACGTATATGAACAGTGACGTTACTCGAATCAACTTCTGAATAATGTGTTTTTGCATTTATTAATAATAATAATATCTGGTCAGATCAGGTTGTAATGAACTCGTGGAGGCTGTGGAATTGCTCAGATCCTGCACAACAGCGGTGAATTGCGACCTAAGCTGAAGCATCTAGGATTCGATCTTGGCCAGATCCTTAAAGCATCTGTACAGGAGGGAAAACTGGCGTTTCTATCCTTCAATAAAAAGAATAGCAATATCTTGGCACGTGCAACGTAGCTGGGGGAAGAGATGCTCATGGGGGCATAAAGAAACGGCCAAGACTCACGCAGGGTGATGTGACTCAGCGATGCAGAGGAAAAGGAGATTAAGAAAAGATAAAGGAGACAATGACGAGCTATTTCCAGATCTGTTGATGTGCACATATGCGCAGATCTATTGTGGACAATTTTTCATGAAAGCGCTCAAGATTCGCCTATGTTTTTAGGGTTCATTTTGGTTGAGCTTTCAAAAGTCGCTTCCCAAATAAATAACTCATAAACCGAAAGGTCAAATAAACAACAAAGGAAACAACTATGTTCAAAGATGTTCTTAGTTCATCACAACGCGTTTTCCGGTTGAGGGCGTGGTTCGATCATTGTAACTATGTCTTTCACAGCGACTTTGGACAAAGCCTTGAACAGATCCATCGTTTCGAAATATAGAAAACGCATAGAACAGATCTGATAAGGCCGCTATTGTCTTCAGCCCTGGGTATATCGAGGAGTTATTGATTGTTGGGCTTGCTCACAATCAGAAAACACACGACAATGCGTAGAATATGTGGTGCCAATAGTGAATGGGATAGACGAAGATTGAAATGGATGGAAGGAGGACGGTAAGAGATGGATGAAGGAAAGAATGAAATGTTTGAAGGAAAGAATGAAATGTTTGAGGACGACAGAAAGTTATTCAATTTGATTTAAAAATGAAGGATCAATTTGTACAGTATAAAGGTTTGAAAGACTACTCCGAAGAAGGATATTGGGGGAGCTTAAAGCCTCACCAACCACTTACACTTATATATTTGGTGGAGCTTAAATCCCCACCAACCACTTACACTTATATCTTTTTAAAGAAAAAAACGAAATCTGTAAAACAGATTCCAACCTAGGATTTTTATGAGCAAGCTATATTAAAATTTTTAAAATAATTATATTAAAATTTAAAAGGAAATAAAAACTAGTTTAACAGTATACATCACAATACATCTTATTAAATAAATTGATACCATAATACATATTTCACACTACATAAATTGCTGGTGAATGTAAATAGACAACACAATACATTTTATTATCAAAACTATAAAAATTAACTAAATATATATTATTATTATTAAATGATAGTATGTGAGTTTTATATATATATATATATAGATATAGATATAGATATTTATTTATTTATTTCATTTTAACATGGAAATTTTTAATTTGTAAATAGGTTTTGTGACAACATTATGGATAACATGTCCAAAAATCCATAATGCATGCTCATCATACATATTTATTTGACATTATTTTAATTAATTAATTTAACTAAAAAGACTAAAATGGGATAACTATTTTTGACATCAATCTTTATCTTTAATTTATCACTACTACTAAGAATATTTTGACAATATCTTTGCCATCCATGTAACCATTATTGATATTTAAATTGAAATTTAGAAAACTATATTCTAAAATAGACATGTTTATAGACAAACTAAATTTTAAAACAAAAAAGATAAATAAATTCTAAAATAAATTCGACTATTTAATATTTTAATACCCTCTATTTTCTATTTCATTGTTGACTATTTTACACATGAACCTATTATTGGATTTGATGGCTATGGAAACCATAATTAAACTTTTGTGATGATGTAATTGATTTAATTATTGTTAATAAATAAAATGTTGGAAAATACTCATGAAAAGAGCACGTTAGAAGATTTCTTGTCACCTTGGAAACAATTGTTGGTGGTTAAGTCCAAGATAGACATTCTCTCAAAAGCTCCTAAAAGTCCCTGGGAGAAAATAATTAGAAATAAATGGATTTAATGTGATGGGAGAGAAATATCATATTAAATCACTTGGTTCGAGAAAGATACTAAGTCTAGGTGAAATAAAGCGTTGTCGGAGAAAAGGACATATTTTAAAGAAAAAATAAACAACCTTTTTTGTAAAAAAAAAAAAAGGCCTAGGCAAAAGAGTTGAGAGACTGAAAAGCCATGCCTGCTAAAATCTGTTGGGAACGACCCAACAAGGAATGGTTGCGGTTGTTGGTTCTAGTGGAAAGTACATCTTAGCTTTGGGGGAAATGAAAGAGTTAGTTTGTGGTTGGGAGAAACATGCTCGGTTCCTAAGTATTTTTCCAAGAAAATAATTACAATTAGATACTTGGCTTTATCTTATTACAACAATGGAATGGAATTTGATGTGTAGTCATAGGTTGCTAGAAGACCTATTTATTGTTGCACCTATGAATGAAGTTGAAAATAATTAATATTATTTTGTATTAATGGAGAAATGGTTACACAAGTTGTAACGTATCTCCTTAGTTTAGGATTTGTTCCTAGAGTTTAGGAGTTTGGTTGCAACTTCCTGTTGTACTTAATGGTGTAATCTTTCATTCATGAATAGTAGAGTGTACGAGAGTGATCTCTCTGTTCTGAGTGTAGTCTCCAGGTGCAGGCCTCACCTGTGAGCTACATCTCCTTCTTTTTCAATTCTATCCACATTTTATCTTGGTATCAGAGCTCAGATTGGGTGAGCCTGATCTTTTATCACCTTTGTGGTTGAAGTGCTTTTGTGGCTAGCTTACCTTTGTGGCAGAATTGCCTGTGTGGCTTGAGGTGCCTCTGTGGCCGCGTGTACACAAGAGCTTTGTGCTCAATTGAGCAGGTGGGCTGCAGAACACCTGGCTCAGATTCGGATGATTATTTTAATTTTCTAAGTAGAAGGGGGTTGGTGCATTTTTTGCGCTGACAGTCGCGCCAGGAAGCGCAATTGGCACATCTGTTCAGCCATTAATCGCTCCATCACGCCAAAATACCAGATTGGAGAGAAATTTCATGGAAAAATCGCTCCAAGCATTTTGCCTTGCACCGATTTCATCTGGGCGCGGGTTTTTCGCTCAGGAGTGCGCCAATTCACCTTCAAGGGGATCTATGGGAAGCCTCATCTTCATTTGATGATTTGCGACAAGAGCAGATCGGAGAAGTTGCGGATCTATCCAGGAGAAGCAGATCGGATCAATTTTGATCAGATTGATTTTGCAGATTTGTTAGATATTGTCGATCAGTGGCAGAAAAGTGACAAATCGATTTGACAGGTATCGATTTTTTTTTTTACTGTTGGGTAGATTCATTTTGTAGATCTGATCAGAATGAGTAATACGATGGAATCTTATCTTCACGAGTGTGGCAAACTCGATGTATCTAACTTCACGAACTGGAAGTTTAAGATCCAGACCTTGCTTAAGGGTGCGAATGCTTGGTCCATAGTTACAGGTGATGTGCTGAGGCCGAACGCACAGACACAGGAGAAAGAATGGGATAAACGAGAGAACAAGGTGAAAGTTTTGCTGAAGATGTCTGTGAAGGACAATATTATCCCACACATTAGAGACTATAAAATGTCCGCGGAGATCTGGACGACCATCAAAAATATGTATCAAACCCAAAACACAAGTCGAATTATGGCGCTTAAAAGCAAGTTATTTTCAATGAGGATGGACGAAAGTGAGACTGTTGCTGCATTTGTTGCGCGAATTAAAGATGTGAAAGATGGATTGGGGGACATCGGAGAGGTCGTGTCTGACTCTGATCTTGTCTCAATCACACTGAGCGGGATGCGTGATGAATTTCAAATGTTCGTCACTGGATTGGCAGCAAGGGAGAAATCGCCCACATTTGAAGATCTGATAGGGATCTTGCTGCAAGAGGAGCAGCGACAAAACCTGAACCCCCATAGTGAAGATCTTGCGCTGATGGCGAAACAACAATCATTCATAGGAAAGCAACCACAACAGCAATCACAGCAGAAAGGAGGAACATCACAGAAGAATCCACATAAAGGTATTCTTGCAAATAATCCTGTAAATAAATGTTATTATTGTGGAAAGAAGGGTCATATACAGAATGTATGCTTTAAGAAGCAGGTTGGTGATGCAAAGAGGAAGCAGACAAGTGCAAAGCATAGAGGATACTTTGTTGAAGAAGATGTTGAAGAAGATAAAGATTTCAGTCATGAATTTCGACTGTTCACAATCGAATATGCTCTTTCAACATCTAATGAGGACGATATTTGGTATGTCGATTCCGGAGCATCCTCTCACATGACAGGTAAAAAGGAAATTTTTGATAGTCTTGAAGAAAGTACATATGGATCAAAAATCTACTTAGGAGATGATAGTGGATACGATATTAAAGGTTATGGGGTGATTCGAGTCAAGTTACCAAATGGAAAAATTAGTCACCTTAAAAATGTTTTATATGTACCTAGAATTAAGAAAAATCTGATATCTGTATCCATGATGACTGATCAAGATATGCAAGTCGAGTTCTTCAAGACTCATTATGTGATAAAGGATTGCAGGAAAGAAATAGTTGCAGCAGGCATGCGCATTGGAAGCCTATACAGACTAGATGCAAAGAGTATACCAAAGAGAGCCATGGTTGCAGGAGGATCGACAACCAAACAACTCTGGCATCAGAGGTTCGGTCACTTGAATTTGCAGGACCTCATGCTATTGCAGAAGAAAGGTATGGCTGATGGGCTCCCTATCTTTCGTAATATTCAATTAAATTGTGATGGTTGTGCCTTAGGTAAAATGCATAGAGAACACTTTCCTGTGCATGATAGGAGGAAGGAAACATATATTTTAGAACTAGTGCACACTAATATATGCGGGCCTATGCAGACAAGGTCGCTAGGAGGAGCGTATTATTTTACGTTATTTACTGATGACTGCACTAGATATTCATGGGTTTATTTTCTAAGCAAGAAAAGTCAAACTTTCCAATGCTTTATAGAATTTAAAACCTTGGTGGAAAAACAGTTTGGTAAGAGTATAAAAATTCAACGATCTGATCAAGGGGGAGAATACAAGCTAGTGGAATTCATGAAATTCTGCAAATCTCACAGGATTGTTCAGCAGTTTACAGTGCCACACACACCACAGCAGAATGGAGTTGCAGAGCACAAAAACAAAACCTTAGTGGAGTGTGCAACGAGCATGTTACAAGGTAAGGGTCTCTCTAATAATTTTTGGGTAGAGGCTATTAATACTGCTGTATATTTGAAGAACAGAAGTCCTACCAGGTGTCTTGGCTTCAAAACTCCTTTTGAAGCTCTATATGGACTCAAACCAACAGTAAACCATCTAAGAGTATTTCGATCAAAAGCATTTGCCCATATACCCAAAGCTGATAGGAAGAAATTAGACCCTAAAGCAGTTAAATGCATCTTTGTTGGTTATGACACAGAATTTAAAGCATATAAATTATTCAATCCTGAGTCTCGTAAGACATTTTCAAGCAGGGATGTAGTGTTTCATGGACAGGTACATGAAGGGAAAGATGACATTGGTGATGATTGGCACATTCCATTGTTGATGGATGAAAATAGCGAGGATGAAAGAGAGCAAGAGCAGAAAGCAGAGCAAAAAGAAGAACATGAAGAAGGTGATAATGCAAGCCCATTTAGAGCCGAAGAAAACAAATTTGAGGTAAGTCCCCTACCAAGGAGATCAGGTAGGAAGACTCAAAAACCATTAAAATGGAGAGACTATGCTTTGATGTCAAATGTTTTGAACATTGTAGAGCCCACTAATTACAAAGAAGCTAGTCAATTTAAGGAGTGGAGGGCTGCAATGAATGAAGAGATAGAATCTATTCTTAGAAATGAAACTTTGGATTTAGTTGAGCTGCCTAAGAATAAAACACCCATAGGATGTAAATCGTTGTTTAAACCAAAAATAAATGCAGATGGAAGTATAGAGAAATTAAAAGCTAGGCTGGTTGCAAAAGGATATTCACAGTAGGAAGGTATAGACTTTGATGATACTTTTGCACCTGTAGCAAAGTTAAATACAATTAGACTGCTTATTTCTTTAGCTACTAAATATAATTGGGAGCTACTCCAGCTTGATGTTAAATCTACATTTTTAAATGGTGACCTAAAAGAGGAAATTTACGTAGTACAACCAGAAGGGTTTGTAAAGAACAGACAGGAACATCTTGTTTACAGATTGAAGAAGGCTTTAGATGGTTTAAAGCAATCACCCAAGTCTTTGTACAAAAAGGTTGATTCTTTCTTTTTAGAGTATGGCTTTCATAAAAGTTTAAATGACCCAAATTTGTATACCAAGTACAATAAGCAGGGGCAAATTATTCTGATTTCTTTGTATGTAGATGACATGATTGTAACAGGAGATGCAGATGATTTAATCAGAGGAATCAAAAGGCTTATGGCACAAGTTTTTGAGATGAAAGATCTCGAAAGCCTTCATTATTGTCTGGGACTAGAAGTATGCATAGATATTGGGCAAACTTTTCTTACCCCAGGGAAGTATGCCAGAAATTTATTGGAAAAGTTTGGTATGGATCAGTGTAGATCAACAACGACACCTTTGCAGCAGAATCTGAAGTTGTGCATTGATGATGGCACTAAAGAGGTTGATGCTACAATGTATAGACAACTGGTTGGCAGCTTGATATATCTCACAACAACGAGAGCTGACTTGGCATACTCTGTTAGTGTGTTGAGCCAATTCATGTCAAAATCGCTTGAAAGTCACTGGGTAGCAGCAAAAAGTGTGTTGAGGTATCTTTGTGGTACTATTAACTATGGCATTTTATACACTGACGCATCTGATGTTATTCTAGTAGGTTTTTCAGATTCGGCACGTAACTTGGATGATCGAAGGTCCATCACAGGTTACGCATTCAGCATAGGATCCGGGGTCATAGCATGGAGCAGCAAGAAGTAGAGTACTGTAGCCTTGTCTTCATGTGAAGCTGAGTATCAAGCATTGTGTGCAGTGATGTGTGAAGCAATCTCGTTACGCAGGCTTCTCAATGATGCAAGAAAAGAACAAAAGAATTCCACTTCCATCAAAAGCGACAACTAGAGCACCATTAAATTGGCATACAATCGATTGTTTCATAAAAACACCAAACATATAGACACTCAGTTCCATTTTATCAGAGAGAAACTACAATCAAAAGAAATTATTGTTGAATATTGTAAAACTTGTGACAATATGGCTGATATTTTTACAAAGCCTCTTGCGTGAAGTTTGAATTGTTTAGAAGGATGCTAGGAGTCCAAGGCAACCCATTCTCCATTAAGGGGGGGAGTTGAAAATAATTAATATTATTTTGTATTAATGGAGAAATGGTTACACAAGTTGTAATGTATCTCCTTAGTTTAGGATTTGTTCTTAGAGTTTAGGAGTTTGGTGGCAACTTCATGTTGTACTTAATGATGTAATCTTTCATTCATGAATAGTAGTGTACGAGAGTGATCTCTCTGATCTCAGTGTAGTCTCGAGGTGAAGGCCTCACCTGTGAGCTACATCTCCTCCTTTTTCAATTCTGTTCACATTTTATCTAATGATTCATTTCTGGATGTTGACAATATATATAACTATGTAATTATAGTTTATAGTTATTCTAGTAGAAGTGTGTCATTTTCGGTATACACGAGAAACAAAAGACCAATTAAACCTTATAAATAGATTGTAGATGATATCTTTTTTCCATGCATGTAATTAGATTTTCAAAAAAATATTTTCAAAGGAACCGACAAGTATAGCATTATCGGTGGGAATATATAGAGAGAAAGGAATCATGCTACATACATGGTATCGAATTGAAATCTTAGGATTGTACACAAGCAACCTAGGACTCATAGCACATGAGTCTATATCCCATTTCATCGTCATTGTAAGTAGGTAATGAAGAAAGAGAAGTAAAAGTAATTAACCTAATTAGAGTTCAAAGTGTAGGAAAAAAATGATTGAGGAAATTGTTAGCAAGAACATGGATCAATGAAGTTAGGGGTATTTAATATCGGAAATATAATACTATAGTTCTACTTCCAAATTTTTCATAGTTGGTAAAATTCTTACAACTCTGGAAGAGTAAAGATTTGTAGGAGATAAAGTAATGAGATTAGATGGTTCATAAACATGGTTGAATAATAAGACAAGAAACAAATGGTAGCATAATGTTAAGTAAGTCGAACACATAAATAAGAATCAAGAAGTATCTAGCAATTGCGCACTATCGATATAAAAACTATTATCAATTTTTATGTGAACAAAAGGAAAGTAAGTCACTACAGGCCTTGTTCTATTTGACCGGCCATAAGAAATTTTAGGGCTAGTACTTTAAACACAAAAGAGTAAAGTGGTAAATAGAACTTAGTGGAAACACTTTTTTCTATACACGAGGAAGCCAAATCCGGTAACGACTCGCCATAAAATTTCAGAGCGAAAAAAATTACTTTTGAACTTGTCGTGACACGAGAAAAATAATATTAAGTTAGTGTATATGATCAATCGAACAATTTATTTAAGGAAAGCTACATGGAAACAAAATCAGAGCCTAAATTAGACTAGGGAGTCCAGAGAAGAAAATAGAGGGGTAAAAAAAATGTCCACACACCACTATGAATCTAAACGAAGGGAGTATCTCATCAATGGAAGCTAAAATACAACTTCCTTAAAAATTACAATTTGGTGTGAACTCTATTTCGGTTTATAAATAGGCGCATTACAAATTTTATGTGCAAAGGTATTCGAAGTGTAATACATAAAATGAAATATGAGCGAGAGATAGTATAACACAAAAAACAATTAGTGATTAGTGAGGCAAGCCCATCTCACCACCAAGAGACGTTATATCCCAAATTTCTATAGAACATAGAACAATTCGAGAAATATGGTATATCTAGAAATATAGAGGCAAATGTACCCTACAGCATACTTGCACAAATGCTTAGTTGAAATTTGATTCATTACAAATTATAAAAAAGATAAAGCCATAGTACATAATTACAGGGAGTAATCATAATGTCAACCATGACTAAATTACCCTCATGAAGAGGGGTTTTTAAGATAAATTTCTACAGAATCCCATGATGGGATTAAAAACCAGGTTTTCATTTCACCATGATCTAACAATAAGAAGCTCCATGGAAAAATGTGACATTAACTGACCTGTGTTAGAGAAAATAGTAGTTAGGTGTGGAAAAAAACCAACACCTTCAGTCGAACTCATTCTAAATAATAATACAGACCTACTTAGAACCATATCACCGAAAATAGTTTAGAGCTATAACATTAGGGATTATAGATGCAAACAAAAAAACGACATAGGAATGGTAAGTATACCTATTGCAAGAGGCAGTACTGAGTGCTCCATTCCCACACATACCAGAAAGCAAACCCTTTAGCCAAGTGAAAGAAAAAAAAATATATAACAATGGTGAACCAATTTGTATCATTAAACGAACATGGGAATCTCGACATTGAATTCATTGAACCTCTGATAAAGAAAAATAGAATAAAAAATTGAACCCTTCCTAGAGAAGTATAGGGCCATTTTTTTGGGTTCGGTAAACTAGTGAGAAATACATTTGGAAAGTCTGATTCGAAATCCTAAAATCACCTGTGTTATCACCTGTGTGAAGACATATGAAACACCTTCCAGAACCTGCACCGTAACCAAGTGTCATTATCTTGTAAATAGGAGGATAAACCCTAACAGGAAAAAACTATTCAAAAAAAAGATTTTTTCATAAGAAAACCAAAAAAAGGAATAAAAACAAGTTACCTATAAAATCACTATAGAGAGCTCCCGATGAAAATTTCCAATATGGTCCAAATCCCCACGTCTAATTCACTATACGATTGGAAGATTTAATGAATACCTATAATACTACATCGAAAGGAGGTCAATTAATGTCCAAGAGAAAGAAAATGAAACATGGGAAACTTATTCACTATAAGTATGCGAAAATCAAAATTGATAATCTTACGAGTTGTCCATCATCTTTCCTCATGTAACATGCATTAAGACCGATAGTATACAAGCACAATCGAACAACCACTATAACCAGACACAAGTGCAGTGATATGATTTCCTCTCATGGAGGTGTTACAGATATCCAACAAGCAAAAGCAAAAAGTGAAGGTCAAATCAGTGACAAATTTCAAAGTGGAAGGCCAGGGTTTAGGTAAAGGAACCAAAACCCTTGCATAAGGGAAAGTAAATCACCACATTTAAAATTATTAAGCACTGATAGATATGTGATTCTCACATGGGTCGTGGGTGTGTGGTCAATCTCATATCGCCACATCTAAGCCCAATAGCCATTCACCAATAGACACTCGTTAATCCCAGATGGATCTTCATGGATGTAAATTTGTATGATATAATGCAAAGAACCAAAGCTCCGTAACAAAATCCAAAACTAAAACATGTCTATTATATACTTTACAACATGGGAGAAATGCATATCAAATATGCATTGCAAACGGAAGCTCACTAGCTTTAACTTGGTATAAATATTCGAAGATAAAAGAATTTCATATTAAGTTAAGGTGTACATGTTTATTATTTATTTAGATAGGACCATCACCCTTAAGATGTACCAGGACATAGGATTGGGAGAATTATAAAAACAGTTCCTCATTAAATCATGTAGGAATAGATTATTCCTATTATAAGAAGTTGATATTCATGAATGGTTTTTTCAAACTTATAGATAAAAATAAAAATGGTTGAAAACTAGTTACATGACATATGCTATTAGAGCCTAGGTTAAAAAACTAGGTTTATAGGAAACCACTGGGAAATTAATTTGTACAGAACTGTGTGTATGTTTAATATGTGTAAATTAACATGTGTTGTGTGGATAATAAAGTACCTAAGTGAAACAACATTACAAGAAACTATACGTGTAAATTAAGATGTGTTGTTTGGATAATAAAGTACCTAAGTGAAACAACTTTACAAGAAAGATGACAAAAACTTGAAGTCCACCCCGTGTGGAAGAAGGGAGAACGGGGGGTTTATGTGGAATTGGGACGTGAGAATACTCCTCCAGCAAATCAATTTCTAGAGATTGTGAGAAGTCTACAAAAAGAGTTGGTTCACCTCAGAACCAATCATGAACAATTGTTGAAGGTTAGTGAGGAACAAGAAAGGTTGATAAGAGACCTAATTGAAAAATCTACTCAAAAAACCATATAGAGAGTGGAGGATGGAGAAAAAGTAGAACCCCTAAAAGGATAAATTATTGAGATAGAAACAAAAAAGTCTGGAAGTGAAAGTGAACCACACAAAACATATCCAAAAAAACATAAATAAAAAAGGAAGAAGAAAATAGAGTTTCAGGGAAAGTTTAAGAAAATAAACCCCTCTACATTTAATGGTAAAAAGGAGGACGATGCAGAGGGATGGATTCTAAGTATGAAAAAGTATTTCCAAATTTATGAGTATAAAAATAATTTAAAGGCTATATTGTCCATTTAGCAGCTACAACGAAAATCTTCCCTCTAGTTGGAGGAAGTCAAAATACTGCATACGCTGGAGGAATTTTTTTTTGTGTAGTTCTAGAACCAATTCAAATATAAATGTCCAAATGAATGGTACTATGATGATCAGGTAAAGGAATTCCATGATTTGAAATTAGGACAATTAAATATGGATGAGTTTGTGGCTAAATTCACTAATCTATTGTGTTATGTTCCCTATATCAAGGAAGAGAAAGCTAAAGTACAAAGGTTTTTAAATTGTTTACCTATCTCTTATAAATAAAGGATTGAGTTTGACAATCCTAAAACAACAGATGAAGCAGGGAGGAAAGAAATATTGTGTTATCAATATTTTAAAGGAGAAGGCTTAAAATATTGGCAAAGTAAAGACATAAATAAATTTGCATGGGGGAAGATAAAAACTTGCGTATCTTAAAATTTTTAAAAGGGATCACCAGTGGAATAATTTCAGTAGAAGTAATTCAATAGATCCTACATAATCCCAAACTGAGTCAAAACCCATGGAGTTGAATAATAAAAAGGTAAGCGGGGTTAAAGAAATAGAATGTTTAAAATGCTAGGGTGTGGAGAACCTCACCTTTTGAGGGATTGTTTGCATAACCCAAAATATCCCCAAAATATACAAGCAATGCATGAAGTAACAATTGTAAATGATATTGCAAGGATCAATCCAAAGATAAGTGAAACTTTAGAGGATACAAACAGAGCACTAATCCACTATGATCGAGATTGAAGGTACTATATTGAACCATTCTATCTCTGTATTAATTAACCCAGGGGCTAGTCTTAAAAACTGAAAAATTTAAGAATGCATGGCTAGTACATCTAGAAATAGGCACAAAAAGGAGGGTAACTAGCCATGTAAAACAATGTTATATAGATTTAAATGGTTGTCCCACTGAAGTAAACTCAAATATACTTCCTGTAGGTTCATATGATGTATTAATAAGAATGGATTGGCTAGAAAAATACAAAGTCGTAATAAACTACCTAGAGAAAATAGTGAGCTATGTAAATCAAGAAGGATTAACAGTAAAAGGAATTTAAAAACCCATTTTAGTTAGACCGATTTCAACATTACAACTGAAAAGGAGTGCTAGAAAACGTTGTCAACTATCTGTTGTTCATGTTGAAGCAAATGAGAAAAAGATAGAAAACTAAAACTTAGATGAATTTCCAATTATCAGAGACTTTAAGGATGTTTTTCTGAGAAGAGATTCTAGGTTTACCTCCTAGCAGAGACATAGATTTCTCCATTGATCCAGTGTCGGGAGCTACCCAAGTGTCTATAATGCCTTACCAAATGAGTATTCCATAGTTATTAGAATTTAAAATGAAGTTACAAGAACTACTCAATAAAGGGTATATTAGACCTAACATTTCACTGTGAGGATCTGCCATATTACTTGTGAAGAAGAAAGATGGCACTCTTAGAATATGCATAAATTATAGGAAATTAAACAAATTGAAAAATAAAAAACAAATTCCCACTACCCCGTATACATGATATATTTGATCAAGTAAGAGGGCCAACCATATTCACAAAAGTTAATCTGAGAGCCGAGTATCATCAGTAAAGAAAAAATGATGAAGATACCCATAAAAAAAAATTTGAACTAGGTATGGTCACTACAAATTTGCAGTGTTACCATTCAGTCTTACAAATGCATTACCAACATTTATATGTTTAATGAATAATGTACTTAGTAAATGCCTTGGTAAAATTGTGTTGATATTTATAGATGACCTTCTCGTGTATTCAAAAAATGAAGAGTGTAAAGAGAATTTTAGATTGTTACTATAAACCTTGAGAGAGAATCAGTTTGATGAAAAATTTAGTAAACTCGAGTTTTACAAGAAAAAAAATATAATATCTGGGCCATTTCATTTCAAAAGAAGGACTTTCTATTGATATGGAAAAGGTTAGGGCCATTTTTGACTTGTCCATACCTAAGGATGTGTTAGATGTTTGATCCTTCATGGCTATTACAGGATACTACAAAATGTTCATTGAATGTTTTTCAAAACTCACATATCCTATTACTTCATTACGAAATAAAGGAACAAAATTTGAGTGGACAACCAAGTGTGAATAAATTTTTGACAAACTAAAGCATTTATTAATAGTAGAACCTATTTTGAGAATTGCATATATGAAAAAGGAGTTTATTGTATGCACGGATGCTTGTTGTAGAAATTTTGTAGAATTTTTCTACAAATCAGCTAGCTCTGATACCATGCAGAACCTTTTCTACAAATCAGCTAGCTCTGATACCATGTAGAAATTTCCCACCTGTAGATCACCTGGTAATGCAATGTACTAAAGCAAAACACTTGATCTACTTCTACAAACAATTTAGCGGAAGCTTAATTAACCATGAGAAAGCTCAATAAGAACACATATAACCAATAAGAAGGAACCAATCACACATAACATAGAAGAATTTACCTGGGGAAAGCACCTACCTAAAACCCCATCTCTATATTATCATACAAGTGGAAATATAGTCTGGATTACACAAAGCCTTAGCTCTCACATAGCTATCCAGCTCTTAGTACAATCCCTTTGCTGCTTATGGGTAGTCAAAGGCTTCTCACAAACCTTCTCCTCTGCCCTCCAAGCCTCCTCTTTCTATCCACTGCTTTCCTGGGTCCTCCAGCTACAACTTGTGTGATTCTCACCTCACATATAACATTGACCTCTAAAATAACTGCACAAACCTAAAGGAGATAAATCCTCATCATGGATGAGCTTCCTTTATAGGCAAAATATTCATCCAACTGATAGTACACTATCCCTTATCTGATCTTAACTAGGTCTTTGTCTGAACTAATATGCATGAGTTATTTTAGCTATAATATTCAGTTATCTGAAAAATACCAGTTGTTACATGCATGCAAGCATTAACAAACTGAATCTCATTAATTTAACAACTTGTTAAATTAATCTAACTGGACTTGACTCAGTTAACTAAGCCAACTAATTACAACTCACCCTTATCTCTTTAATTGATGGATAAATTCACCAATTAATAGATAAACTATTGCATGTCCTCACATACACTTCAAGTTTGTTTTTCCTTAAATAATTAACTCATGGAGATAAATTAATTAATATTCTAAATTGCTGTTAAGACCAAATTCGTTTTTATTTCCTATAAATAGATCAGGTACTGCTATAAATAGGAAGGGACCCAGAAATACTATTTTTAGAACTTTCTATTTTTAGCAGTTTCACCTCTCACCCAAGTTGGCCAATGACCTCACTGACCAAACTACTATTTTTAGACATGTTATTTTTAGGAGTTTTATTTTTAGCACATTTTAAATTTAATATTTCTTGTTGCACATTTTCCAACACTCCCTCTCAACAAGAAAGGCTTTCTCTTGAACCCAATCCTATAACTCTGGAATGTTCTGCATGCAACACATATACCTGATCAACTTGCTCCAACAACACTTGAAACAAAAACACTCCCAACTGACCACTCTATTGGGCTAGGAACACACTCTGATGCTAAAGCTCTACCTGCTACTGACAGGTGCTGCCTCTCTGACATTTGTGCTATTGTAACATCTCCATGCATCTCACACCATTACACACCTCTCTGTGCCACCTAGCACTATGCAAAACACTTGTGCCTCTCACATTGTTGCAACCTGCTAGCTATGTGTTGTCCTGGGATTCCCTGCACTATCGCTCTCTCTGTCGCTCCATCCGCATTTGTCTCTACCCAATCAGTCAGTTCCTGCTACTCCACATCACGACTCTTGTAGCAAGGTCTCATCCAAGAGGTTGGGTACCTCAAGGATCCTACCCCTCCTCGTTAGGACAATCACTCCACATCAGCCCACCTCCTACATGGAGGTATGGCTGCATGTGATCCCTTTGCCGACCTAGCTTGAAGTTTTCCCCTACTGGAGATCTGTGCATGAGTAGATGTCTCTACTCGATATCCTCTCAGCTTTCCCTATTGTGACTGCTCCACAACCTCCTGAAACTGTTGCACCAATCGTGGCTCCTCCACAATTGTCTGAGACTTCTTCTAGCTCTGCATGTTGAGAGGTAATTTACTCTCCCTCTCAACCACCAAGTATTTAACCTTTTCCTTTCTCCTCAAGGCTTTTCATGCATCTTGTACCTCAAGTGCATACAAGTTCCTTGCTAGCACACCAATCTATTTCCACTTTCCTGCCATCACGAAATTTTCTAGAAAAAGAGTTGATTTTAAATCAGCGATATCTCCCTCATCTGAACTGCGATTCATCCGAATCTTTTTTTGTTTTGGGTACTTTTCCATAAGGAATCCAAATCTATAGAGTGGGATCTGATTAGGAATCAAAGATATAGTGGGATCAGTAGTCTGACCATTCGATGGATTCATATTACCATAATCCTTGTTCTGAGTAGCTACCAAAACATTAGATCTCGACTTTGAGGATGAAAGCATCAAAACCCTGTTAGAGAAAGATGGGTCCTGGGAAACCATATGAGTCTCTTGATTAGGAAACGAATCAGTAAGAATTATGGGAGAAGTGGAAGACTTAAGAAATTGATTCACTTTAGCGTGGTGAGGAAAGTCATGTGTAGAGTGTTCCTTGTTGTAAAGCAACAACAGTAGGATGTGATTGAGTGTTTTGAGCAGATGCGGCTCAAGCAATACCAGATGGTTTACTCACCATCTGCGAATTGGTAGAACCAATAATGCCATAAAAAATATGAGATTCTTTACTAGGTGGAGGAGGAACAATATTCAAAGGTCTCAAATCATTTTTTATCTTATCATAGAGCATGTTGGATTAGGTATAAACCAGATCCAAGTATTGTACACAAGCAATAACTTGCTCTTTAGTCATGATTCCACCTTTGGCCACATCTTATGTTATTGGTGCCAACAGAGATTTGGTAAACCATTCCACCAAAAATTGATCAGGAACATAAGTTTTGATAAACTGGAAAAGACTCCACTCAGGAATGTGATCTGAAATGTTAGTGGAATCAGATTATTTGAAGTCGGTTAACAATTCTATTTCAGTTTCATATCTGATCAGAAATTGTAAGTGCATGAGGAAGGTTGTCGCTAAGCAGCTAAAATCATGGATTGAACCTCTAGGTAATTCAATATACCATTTAGCAGTAATATCAGTAAGCATTCTTTGAAAAAGACGAAGTCCAATAGAATCATTGTTAAGGGAGTTTGATGAACACCATAGATGATACGTCATGACATGCATAGATAGGCCTTCTCTTAGATTCCCATTTAATTTAGGGATATTAGAAGGTAATTTTGTAGGAATAATCAAGATTCAAGGCAAATGAGTGATGGGGTCATTAGTGAACCAAGTCAAATTTGGCAACTTGAAAGTGGCCACAAAAGGAAATTTCAAATTTAAGTCTGATGGAGGATGACCTTGATATGTAGTAATAGTCTCGGCAAGAGGGACTTTCATTCCTCGATAAGGAAGGTTATGGTAATAACGAACCTGGGAAACATAATAACAAGGATTCTGATAGACATAATACAAGTGACCTTGTTGACCAACCCCAAGGTAACCATGAATTTGTTGTCCTTGAAAAGGCACCTGAGGAATACCTTGATAAGGTCTATAATGTTTCCTTTGCATTGTCCCATTATAAACAGTGTTTGATTGAGAATGTGGCATGTTTTACACAGTTTGCCCTACTGGAATTTGAGGAATACCTTGTGCAAGCGATTGAGATTGCAAAGGAACTAGTATAGGCTAAGTAAGTGGCATCTGAGAGGTACTAGATACTGAAGGAATGGGTTGAGATGTGATCACAGTCTGTATAGGTTAAGATACATGAATTTGAAATTGTTGAGGTAGAGAGTGAGGAATAGGAACTTGAGATGAAGATGGAATATGCTGGGAAACAATTAATGGCCCCAACATCAAACTAGGATAAACGCGAAAAATAGGCTAACAAACACTAGAAACCATCCTTGGATAAGGAGGACTGTAATAAGGTTGGTTAGCAATTTGAGGTATAAAAGAAATAGCTTTCCCCCCTTCCAAAGGGGGAGGTGATGATGGAGGCAACTTCCCCCCATATGGAGGGTACCCAACATAAGGATAGTTAGGCTATTGATGAGGACACTACCCACTAAGATAAGGGCATGTCTGTTCTTCAACTTTAGGTGTAGGAGTAATAGAAGGGGAAGGCTGAGAAACACTCATAAGAGCAGTCCTAGATGGATTTTGTGAAGTGGAAGACATGGGGGATGTCCATAACATTGAAGATGCACCAAAGAAAGTACCAAATAAGGACATATAACTTGAGGGGACAAATGGGCCACCATATAGATGTGCCTCTAGTGATTTTGAAAATATATATGTGGAAGCAACATTTAGTGTTTTAACCATAGTGGTAGACATAGGCTTGGAAGCCATATCGTTTCTAGTCATGGTTAATAATCCCAATTAGATTTTCGCATGCAATTTGCGGGTTAGTCAAAATACCCAGGCAAAGGAGTTTGTAGAGGATGTGGAGGAGGAGGAATAAGATGATTTGGATAAAGGAAAAGTCCCTCCAAATGAGTAGAAGGACAAGGCTCTTCTTGTGGGATTTCCTCGATACTCACAAGTCCAGGTGCAAGCGATTAACTATATGGGTCGAGATATATAGTAGGTGGATCTGTCTAAGACAAAGGAAGAGAAGATGGAATACCTAAAGTAACAGTTAAATATGATTGAGGCTCCTTATGTTTGATGACCTTTGGAAATAAAGTTTTTTACTCATGAAGTTCAGGTTCTATAACCACAGGAAATAAAGTTTTTGGTAATTCAGTATCAATTGTGTGAGTTTCACTGACAAGATTATATGTAACCTCACGTTGGGTACTTAAGGGGACAAATGATTTAGGTTTGTCATATTCAGGAGGGGGACTAGAAGTAGTTCCCGAGTTTCCTAATTCGGTAGTTTATGTTTTTTTATGTTTCTAATGGCAACCAATAATAACCTCTATTGGAAGAGGAGGCTTATTTTTCATTCTACATGAACGATGGAGTGGGGGATCTTATTGTTCAACGTTGGATAGTAAATTTTATCAACACAAAAATAAATAAATCAAAAGGAGGGTAATATTGGCATAATGGATTACCAAGCAACTATGAATTGTAATATATACCTTGGGGAACCAAGGACTTAATGTACAACATCTAATCTCCCCAAATGTTGTGTTCAGTGTATCACAGTACACAAGGTGGTAGACTCGATTACCTATTGATGGATAGGAACCTATTGGGGTGTCCCAAAATATGCTTGATAGTACATGGGAATGTAGTTCATAGTAGTGTTTTCTAATGTGTAATCGGTCAATGAGAGTGTTCCCATATATTTTACGTGCATGGAGCGCTACCAATATACCCAAATGTACATGGAGAATGATCCTCTACACTCACATGGGATGACCCTCGTGATGCAACATTGGAAAACAACGACAGCTACTACATTTAACATTGTCAGAACACATCTCTAACCTAGACCTCTATGTGTTTGCATTAATGTTACAAATTCCACTTAGGTTGATTTAGTAAATTTTAAGTTGATCTTCAATTAAGTTTAGTTTTATAGCTCACCGAAAACTCACCTAAATTCTCTAAAATGAAAATCTAGCATGAGGAAATGGAATCTTTATCTTCAATGGAAAAATAGTTAAGGAAGGGAAGAGACAAATAATATGCAACATAGAAAATGTAGCAAACAAAATGATCAATACAATTCCCTTTTAATGCAACTATTCCTAAATCAATGTAAATGCAAAAACCCTAAATTCTAATGCACAATATTTTTTTCACCACACTTAAATTTTGAAAATGAGAAAAACTAAGATATAAAGTGTAATCATTGATTCAAATGCACTTTTCAAAATGAGGACTAGAATAAAAACTAATCTAAGCGATCAATGATAAAATGAAACAAGTTTGCCAGTGACCTAATGATAAGAACCAAGAAAAAATGAAACCAATTCTTGCCAAAGGAAATCACACACATATGCAAATGAATTGGAGGCTTCAAAGAGACCACACCACACTCAAGACTCAAGGAAGGTTAGCTAGAAGTAGGTTGATAAAAACAACGTAGGTGAAGGAGAGGCACCAGTGCTTCACAACGTAAGCACACACTGGGTCTAGGTGGGGTGGAAAACTCTGTCAGCAGACCAGAAGGTGCGTTGGTCCTCGGAAAGAGGATTCTAACACAAAAATTGCGAAAAGACTCATTGAAACCACTTCTTAGGTCTATTCTTAGCAGGGTAAAGCAGAAAAGATTTATAAAAGAGGTAAAACAAACATAATGTACAAAGAAACCACCAAGATAATAAACCAATCCCCATCGAAGTTGTTAATTTGTTAAGCAGGATTTATGATTGTGAGCAAAAGTATATCCCCTTGGTTTGGGGGCTGACATAGAACAACAAAAAGATAAAGGACACAATGTTTTCCTTAAACTAAGTAGATGAAGGGATGAAACGTACCTAGAATCTTTCATATGTTTCTCTCCATCTTTGGCTTGAATGCACTAATCCTAACTTCTAATGTCAAAATTATAACCTTCACAACCAGAAAACATAAGCCAAGAAACTACGAGATCTATGTATCATCATTTATCTACTTTATTCAACAGATCAACATGGTATTGAAATACATGAAATAACGACATCGCATACAGGAAAAATAAACTCCTTGTTTTGACATTAATGGAGTAAGTTATAACCATAAATAGGTGTTGATCTTATATAAGAGCTGCTAAAAGTTGTTTTCTTGTCCTTCCTTTATCAAAAAGTGCACCTCCAATCACCCTAAATGCATGAAAATATAACTTTCACAACAACAAAATAAGGGTAGAATCACTCTCCAAAAGCCAACACTTTGTATATGGAAGGTTGTAAATATATAGAGGAGTGAGGTAATTTGGGAGTTCTTGTCCTTTTACCAATCTTGGGATTGAAATCCACTCTTGATGGGAGGTTGAGATCTAAGGATAAGGAATGGAAACTCAAAGATAGGATAGGATAGGATCTGAATGTTTTATTTGAGATAAATGGTTACAATAAATCCTGGAAGCTTATGGAAAATGAGGCTCCGAGATTCTCTCTCTTTTTCCTAAATTTTTAGAACCAACACATGTGCAAAGGGAAAAACCCTTGTAGGTGATCAGTGCAGGCCACAATGGAACAACCTGTAGGTGAACGCAGTCCACCAAGAGGCCAGGGAGCGTTGGTCCTAAAACTGGCTCCGTTGATGCAATATAGGGGAGAAACTTTGGCGAATGAGAGAGTCATGTATAAAGCTTTGTGAAATGATGATGTAAAGGGGGAATAAGATGTTGATTGATCCCATTAAAAGGCCTATTAATCGGATGTGACAAAATAGCCTATAAAGCTCCTGCGAATACTAGAAATCATACACAATCTACACATTACATTATTTTACAATATATTGTAATATAATTGGTTGTAAATAGTATGTAAAACAAACCATGTAACAAAACTATATAATATTGTGCCACTTTATATGATGTTGAAAATCATTCTAATATATAGGATTAATATTTTGTATTATATTAACCTATATTATCCACACTATACGCTGGAGGGGGTGTTGATTACAAAAACATATTGTGGATCGCAGGTATTTCAGGCTTTTACAAAGCCCCGGGGTGCGAAGTTGATATCAACTGATGGGCTTAAAGGACATTATGATCCGCCTCAAGGACATTAAATTTTCCAACTGAGGAACGTCTAGTCCTAGCTCCTCGCTTTAATTCATTTTTGTTACGACGGTTTAGTTGAAGTTTTCCCACCCATTTTACATTCATAAGGATGGAGGTTCTGGCTGACTATTGGTCAAATGGCACGAAGGTTAATCCTTATGCCACATAATCATTACTCATTTCATATGCACGGTGGATGGGTTTAACATATTACATTTTATTCTTTAAATATTTACATTTGTGAGGAAGGTTGGATGGCTTTTAATATGTTACATCGTTGGATGGGTTTTAATATATTTCATTTTATTCTTTAGATATTTACTTTCGTGAGGAAGGGAAGCATGCATGGGATTTTATATATTATTTTAATGCTATACTTACTCTATGCAGGTTGACTCCACTTAATTATTACTCATTTCATATGCACGTCGGATGAGTTTTAATATATTAAACCTAAATACTAGAGAAGCACCTACCCACTATGGATCCCACTACATCATATGATAATATGTATCCCAGTATTGTATATAAACAACTAAAATGATTTTTACCCATTGGATGTGCGACTTAGTTTTAAATTTTAACCATTAATCAAAATGTGCCATAGCATTCACTAATTGCACTTGGTCAGCCATAGGACCCAATCTTCCGAAGGCTATATCTCAATATCTGGAGCATGGAAATGGGATCATTAGAAATATTAACCACAGGAGAATGACCTGAAATCCAAATACTAAACAATCTAAATTTTTAGCATAAAAAGGAGGTTGTGAAATTGGAACTAACAAGAGTTCCCTGGGTGAGTTTCTAGAAAAAATATGAATGCAAAGAAGTTTGGCTCTTGGAATTTCTTTCCAAATTCTCTATTGTCTAGCCATACAAGAGAGAATTAACTTGGAGCTTATATTTATATTCTATTACTTTAATTTAATTGATTTTATCTCAAAATGTTTGGATTATAATATTTTTTATGGTTTTACTTGTAATGTTAATATGTTTTTAATTATTGATATTTTTAGTTTTTTGGATGAAAATAACAAATTGTAGCCTTAGAGTTTTCGACTTGGCTAAGTAGAGAAGAAAGGGGAATTTTCCACCTTTAAGAACCAAAAATTAAATCTTATTTTAACTATCTTGAAACAACGCACTATTTTGTAATTAAATTTAATGATATTTAAAGGAGATCTCTAAATGAGGGAGGTGTTTTGATTTCTACAAAAGAGAAACTCATTTCACTCTTGTAAGGTTGGTTTTCTTTTTTTTGTTAAGAATTTTTTTTTAGGCTTATAAATGAGTTTGGTGATTCGTTCTAGACTGTTAGTTTCTGTAGCGGAGAGGGGAGATTGTACATTGTTGTCGATCAATTATTTGAAAGAAAAATTTGATATTTTAAAAGGGATATTTAAACAAATTTGTAGCAAGAGGACTAATTTAGGGACCTAAGGTTTTTATTTCAGTCTATTTTAAATATTATTATTGTGTTTAAAAAAAAAATATTTAGTGTGAATTTCAAATTTGTATGTTGATCTGCATAAATGTGCACTCTCGTCATTTCATGCAAACTCTTGTCTTCATTTGAATGTTATAACCAGTGTCAAAATTGGATCATTTTTGTTAAGGAATGTCTAGTAATTATTTTCTTATATTTGTATTAATATACATTGGGATAACACTCACTTAAAGATGATAACTATTTCCGTTCTATAGAGATTTATTGCTGATCATTTTGAGTCTTGGATAATTCTTTGAGAAAGAATGAGAATGAATAATATTAGTCATTAGAACTATTTATGTAACTTGATATTTTTATTAAACATGGTCCACAATCAACATTTTCAAACCATTGCACCTAGTATAATATAAGTTTATTTCCATTTGTCAAGTTAGGATAATTTTATTTACTTTTCTACACTACTACCTACGACTGCATTTACATATAGTTTTAATTAAAAAAAAACCTCTTTACATGAGAGAAATATTCTCGATGCATTGGATGAGCCCACATTTTAGAAAATTCAAAGAATGTCTTCTTGAAGCAACCATAAGAGGTGACTATGTCCTTTTTATTGTTAACACCAGCAATTGATATCATGAACCAGTATGTAAAAGCTAAATTTAGAGATATTTTATGTATTAGTATTGGTTTTTTATTATATTAGGCATATTATTTGAGGTTAGATTTAGGTTAGGGAAAGCAAGCCAAAACCATTGAAAATCACCACACCAAGCATAAAAAGGTATAATTGGGTACTTGACCCAGTGATTTACTTAATGTTGAACATGGTCAATTTTTGCCATAAACGTTCTTGGAACTAGAAGGAGGGAATGCCAAAAACTTACCCTTTGGAACTATTTGTTTTATTTCGTTTTATTTTCAATGCCTCATTCCAAAATTCCTTTTTAGATTTGCATCTCGAGATGGGTATCTTGCACTACTCGACTAAATATAGTAAAAATCTTGTTGAAAAAGAAACTTAATGGTGATGGTAAAATTACGACATATGACCATTGTTGGAAATAATACTGAGAGGGGGGGGGTGAATCAGTATTATCACATTAATAAAACTTTTTCATTTCCATAACCAGATTCATCTATGCTACTTCCACAACTTCTTATGATTAATTTAATTGATCTTCAATGAGTGCATTAGAACATTATCAACCATATTAACAGTTAACAGATGCAGTAACATAGAATAGATCATCACACATAAGGCACACACATGAACACCATGATATAAGGTGGAAACCAAATGCGGGAGAAAACCACCTGCTGCAAGTCATCTCAATCTTCTTCTTAATAAGAAAATCCTTTTACAATATTTTGTACTGGTGCAGTCTTATACCAGTACGGGAGCTACAACCCCCTTTGCTCTTGTACTAGCCGATCCATTTACTAGTACGCAGGCTGCTACCTGCTACAATGCTCCAAAGATTCCCCTTTTGCTTTTGTACTAGCTTAAGTACTAGTACGTAGGCGCCGGCCTACAATCTTCTCTCCTCCAGGTACCACGTTTCATCAATTTTCATGCTAGATACACTGAAGCACAACACATAATCTGAAAGGCCACGTTTCATCCAATTTTCATACTGGACCCAATAACCACATTGAAGCTCATAATCAAACAACCTTCTGAATCACCTAATCACTAGATCAATACATATACAATGAGAGTCATCAATCAGATCTAGTCCATCAGATCACATGAAGATGAGTCATTAAGAACATAATCAATCACTTCTCAGACTATTGTTATCAGATCATAATACCAGAAACCAGACCCAGAACACAGCAAGGATAAACATGGACAGCTAATTTGATTTCAAGAGAAGTATGTAGCTTCACCCATGTAATGCCTGCGTACAAGTACACACTGTTCTTCTGTGTCACCACTGACCTCTGCACCTGCGCCTTCTGTGGCACAGCGTACCTCTACAGCTGCGTCTTCTGTGGCGCTGCGTACCTCTGCAGCTGCGCCTTCTGTGGCGCCTCCGTACTGCGCCTTCGGCGGCGCCTCTGTGGCGTCTCCTGTGGCGCCTCCGCATTGCGCCTTCTGTGGCGCCTCTGCATTGCGCCTTCTGTGGCGCCTCTGTGGCGTCTCCGCAGTGCACCTTCTGTGGCGCCTCCGCACTGCGCCTTCTGTGGCGCCTCAGCATTGTGCCTTCTGTGGCGCCTCCGCACTGTGCCTTCTGTGGCACCTCCGCACTGCGCCTTCTGTGGCGCCTCCGCACTGCACCTTCTGTGGTGCCTCTGTGGCGTCTCCACACTGCACCTTCTGTGGCGCCTCCGCACTGTGCCTTCTATGGCGCCTCTGCGGCATCTCCGCACTGCGCCTTCTGTGGCGCCTCCACACTGTGCCTTCTATGGTGCCTCTGTGGTGTCTCCGCACTGCGCCTTATTTAGATCTAGACATTACTCCAAGAGATCATAGTATTTCAGATCTAGCTCTCATAAGATGTTCAACCCAAAACATGCTCAAGCCAAATGATCTCCTTTGCTTTATATAGGCAAGCTCTTCCTCAAATCATGGTTCATGGGGCTCAATAATAATAATAATATAAAACAATACCATGGGCCAAAACCATAATAACACAAATCCGTCGGCTAAATACCAAGATTAAACATAAGAAACCCACTGTGCTTTTCTCTACCTTGAGAAGTGAACTGGGGTACGCACCTGCCTAAATGGATAACTGGGGTATGTACACATTATGTAACACCGGCCGGTTCGGCACCTTCTGTTAAGGTGTACCTGCGTACCCCTTATTTTCTTCAATATTGATAGCTGATCATCAATCTTTGCTGCTGACTTGAAGTACTGTGATCTATCACCTGAATGGGTTGCCATCAAGGACAACACTTTAGCCATAATGCCAACAATAGGAGCTTGGAGGACTTGATTAGTATATAGACTTGTCTATATAGTCTATGAGCTTCATTATCTGATTACAGAGAGAGTAGGGAAGCTTTTGAGCTGATTCTTTTTGTAACTTGGAAAGGATTTCCACTTGTATGATAATATAGAGTTGGGGTTTTATGCTTTGGCTTTCCCCTGGTTATATCTTCTGTGTTATGTTTTATTGATTTCTTCTTATCAGTTATATGTGTTCTTATTAATGTTTCTCAATTCAATTAAGATTCCGCTAAATTGTCTGTAGAAGTAGATCAAGTATTTTGCTTTATTATATTGCATTATCAGGTGATCTACAGGTGGGAATTTATACAATGCAGTCAACCTGGTGAGCTTGGTGTCCAATAGTGTCGAGAGGCTTGACTAGAATGTGCTTAGGAACCTGCTACCTTGATATGATATAAAGGTTGGCAAGATCCCAAAATGTACCCATACTTGTTCAAAGAAGAGTTTGGCAGTGTCCTATTCTGTGATACGCTTCTTGCAGGCCACCAATAAAGCCATCTTAGAAAATTTGTTCACGACCACAAATACACAATCAATACCATGGTTCGTAGAAGGGAGGCCAGACATATAGTCCATGGAGATGGATTCCCAAGGTTGGATGGGAGTAGGAAGAGGAGTGTACAAGCCTTGTTTCTTGATGGTTGGCTTGGTGATGGTGTAGGTAGTGTAAGATATGTTATATTTCCCAACATCCAGTTAGAGTTTTGGCCAATATATATATATATATATATATATAATATATATATATATATATATATTAATATATATATATATATATATATATATATATATAATATATATATATATATATATAATATATAAATATATATATATATATATATATATATATATTATTACAGAGGAATCGGCAACTAGAGTAGCCTTGCAAATCACGTTAGACGGGGTCGATTCTGACCGCTACCAGTATAACCCCTGAGATTTGTGCTTGCCCCTCTCCATAGCTCTGGGCTAGTTCGGGGAATTTGAACTTGTGACCTTTAGTATAGAGCCCGCCTTTCTAATGAACTTCACCACATTATCATTACCAACTCGCCTACCCCGTGGGGCTGTTTTGGCCAATCAAATTACTTTTGCAGTACAACCACAATTTTCTCCACACCATAGTGTCCAACAACCCGACTGTAGTGCACCTCCAAAATCAACTTGGAAGGCTCACTTGAAGGAACACAAAAGTGGCATAGGTAGCATAATAATGCATCCTAAAGGTGGAAACCAGGAACTTGCTTGCCACCTCCTAGCGTTTGGTATGTGGAGGTGAACTATGGATCATTTTTATATAGTTGTGTCCATCCAGAGGTCTTGTGGCCTCAAGAGTTGAGAAAAGTAGTCAGTGCTACAACTGGGGGCCGACTGAGGTAGTCAGCAGCATGATTGGTGCTGCCCTTTTTGTATTTAATGTTCAAGTGGAATTTCTATAGATATGTAGACCACTTTTGATAGCGATTGTTTTGTAACTTTCCTTGTGTCTGTGTAAACTATAAAGGTCAGTGATTGGTGTGGATGACTGCTTCTTCCCCAGAATGTAATGCTTCCATTGCCGGAAAGCCTACATGATGGAATACATCTCTTTATCATAGGTCGGGTACTTACGAATTGTATTGGAAAGTGTCTCACTATGATAGGTCACTGGATGCTCGTGCTGGGTGAGGACTGCACCAATAGTATATTCAAAGGCATCTGTCTCAATTTCAAATGGCTGTTGTAGGTATGGAAATGTGAGTACCAATGCAGAGAAGAGGCCGTGCTTCAACTCAACGAACACCTTCTGTTGGGACTCAAACTAGGAAAAATTTGTTTTCGTTCCTTCCCTTGGAAATGTGAGTCAAAGGCCAAGTGATATGGGAGAATCCCAACATGAACCTTTGATAAAAAATTGCAAGGCCCAAAAAGCTATGAAGCTCTGTTAGAGTGGTTGGGGCTGGCCAATCCCAAAAAAGTTAGATATTAATCAGATCCACATGCATGCCATGCTCATCTATGATGTAACCCAAATATTGGACTTGGCTCATGCCAAAGGTGCATTTTTCTAAGTTGGCACATAGTTTGTGTTCCTGAAGGGTTTGAAGGACCTACCAAATGTGTTGCAAGTGCTCTTCCCAACTCTTGCTGAAGATGAGGATGTCATCCCGATAAACAACCACGAACGAGTTGGTGAAGGGCTACATTATGTCATCCATTAGCCTCATAAAAGTAGTAGGGGAATTTGTGAACCCAAAGAGCATAACCAAGCATTCAAAAGTGCCTTCCTTGGATTTGAAGGCGGTCTTCCATACATATTTGGGATCTGTTGGAACCTGGTGATATCTAAAGTTCAAAACAATCTTGCTGAAATACCTTTCCCCCTTGAGTTGTTCCAGAATGTCATCAATTCATGGGATTGGATACACGTTCCTAACAGTGATTTTAATTATTGCTCGATAATCAAAGGCAGAGCCTCCAAGTCCCATCCTTCTTCTGTGCAATTACAATTGGTCTCCCACAAGGTAGGGAAATCCTAGATTTTCTACTTGATCTCTTCATTTTCTAGAATGAAGCGATGATATATCATCTTGTTGAGTAGAGGTGCTCCGAGAGTTAGATCGATCGAATGCTTGACCTGACAATGGAAGGGTACCCTTGTGGGTGAGGAGAAGATATCACTGTATTCTTCCACTACTATATCCACTTACTTCTGCTACATGGAGGAACCCTCCCCAGGGGCCATGGATGTGGCTATGATCTTCCCCTCACTTTGAGAAGTAATCAAAATGAACACACATTTTCCAGTCTGGGATATGATCTTACTACATTTCTTAGCAGATATCAAAGAGATGGTGGTAAGCGGGGCTACCTCCGGTATCCTATATAACTTATTACCCAAAGAAATAATAACAGTGCGAGGCCTCGACTCATATACAACATGATGCTTCCACAAGTATATTTGGCCTAATAATACATCACAAACTTCAAGAGGAGCAACATCACATAATACCTCATCTGTGAAGGGATTGATGTTGTATGGAAGGTGACACTACGGGCTGGTGTGAAGATATCGTCATTTGTAAAGCCACTTGATGGTGTATGACTGCGTGTGTGGTGTGGTCGGTATGCCCAACCGCTTCATGAACTCTACTAAAATGAGGTTCTTTTGGCTCCCACTATCGATAATGAATTGCAGTGTGAACCCTTCACCCACATATGTGAGTGGAATAGATGCTCCCCCTCCTCTGGATCTTTGGGCTCAATCTTATGGATCTTGGTGGTGGCAGCAATAGTGTTCAGATCCACATTAATAATCTTCTTAAGTTTGTCACTCGTCTTGTTAGGTTCTAACTGAGAGTTGGAACATGCATATGATTTTGAAACCTTTTGCTCGACCACCAATGGCTGCTTGGCTCAACACTCAATTGTGTTGTGAGTGGGTCTCTTATGGAACTCACACCACTTCCCTATGTCCTTCTTTGTCTTCATGGTGTTTTCCTTTGCTTGTGCCTTAGACAGGTTGTCCTGGGTCACCATGCCTTGGATTTTTCCTTTGTTCTGTGGTTTGGGGGTGCTTTTCCCTTGCTTCAGATTCATATTTCCAAAGTATCACTTCTTTTGTTTTAACTTATGCTCAATCTTGAGATCATATTGGTAGGTGGTACCAAGCAAGGAGATGTCTAGGAACTCCATCTTGCCTTGGATGCATTTTTGCAGATAACTATGGTACTTGAGTACCAAATGCCGCTCAAAATCATTGATACCCAAATTTGTGCGAAGTGTATGAAAAATATTTGTGAACTCTACATGTCTTGGTCCCTTCCCTACTATAGTGTCGTCCACTTTATGTACTTATATTCATGTTCTCGACAGGGTATTACTTCTCCTTTATGGCGTCTGGAAAAGAGATCCAAGTGGGTGCGATTGAAAATAATGAGGGTTCCCTCTTGTCTTTATGCTCATAGTTGGTCTCCCACCCGTGCTTGACGTGGGGGTTAACCTTGAGGAGTTCAAAAGTAATATTTTTCCTGCTAGAAAAATCATGAACCAAAAAATACCCTTCCAATAGCTTTAACAATATATCTACAGTGTCTGGATCTAACTAGCCTTAAAATATGGGAATATCAAAGTTGAAGTGTACCATTAAGGGAGTGGTGTCACCATAGTGGCTTCCAAATGAAGATGTGTCACCTGTGGGCATCCACCAAAGGATCTGGGAAATTTTTTCCATCATCGCATTCCTCTGTCGCTCAAGGGCTTCTTCGAGCAATATTTTGAAGGGATCTACTACTCCATCATATTTTGTTTCTTCCACCATGGGAGGTCATCAAGTCTTGTGAGGCTGGTCTTGCAAAGGTTCATCCAGGTCAACCCTAACTCCTTATACCCTGACCTTGTTGGGGACATGCAAAGAAAAAAGAGAAAGTGCAGAATGATCTTATACCACTGATCCAAACTTATGCAAGAACACAACAAAATATAGATATAAAAATAAACACAGATATGCAATAGAAATAAAACTTCATTTCATTAATATCAAAGAACTGAAATATGCTGACATACATAATGGAGCTAAACTAGCTCGTGTGATGGTAGCTTATCTATAAGAAGAGATGTGGTGGATACATGCCTTTGAATTGTTTTACAATGAGGCTCGAAGGGCTATTTATTATTGAGAAATAATGGAAAACCCTAAACATCCAAAAACCTAACCCTAGGAGATGAAGCACCAAACTATGGGCCCCGTTTGGGTAAATTGGTACATCAAATTCCTAGTGTCGTATCTTTAGCATAAGATCTCCGTTTGATGCACACAATACCTCATTAGAAAGATCTATATAAGGAATACAACTTTTGAATGTAGACATAAATAAAAGCCTCATGTTCTTTGGTTTTCCTAGAAAAGGTCGTTTAGGGCCTCAAAATGGCTTCGGAAGTTCATGACCCGAAGAACTACCAAAAATAGTAAACTATGCTACAATTAAGGAAACTGAAAAATCAAAAGAGACTGTGATGGGGTTCTAAGTGGAATAGGTGGGTGGCCACGAATATACACCTAGAAAATCCGATAAATATCCCCTGTCGATCCCCCTGTAAGGATGATAACGATGACGATTATAGTGCTTATTAGAACCAGAACTAGAATAATATGTTTGCTCATTACCTCTCCGATCTAGAGTATCCAAGAACCTGCCATTTCTAATCGTGTCATCCCTATCCAACATGTGCCCACCATGATATCTACTTCCATATGCTCGATTAGTTCTTTCCTCCCATCCATATATGATCTAAAGTGGTCCCTATCTATGTAATTCTAACAAACTCTAGAGAATTATTACATTAACTTCTACTTGTTTCTCCTATGCTTGCATGATTATGTCATTATCTACTTTGCAACTCCTTATTTCTTCCTTCAAAATTCTCAATGTGTCTTCTAAGTTAGAAGAGTTCCCAAAACCACACTGCTCATCAGATCCATAGGGAGAGTCTCGTGAACTGTAGTCTACCATCTTGCTAGTCATCTTGATCTCTTTCCTACCAAACATACCATGTCAGCTAAACCAAAATATAAACATAATAAACATACATTAGTGTATCTCAGGGAGGATATATCATCTGCAAGATCAACCAGTTAGTACAATACATGTATAAACATAATCATAACAACATATAGATATCATCCTAGCCATAGTCAAGTCATCAATGCATGACCCTATCAAACACACATCATGACCTCATGCATGAAAACTACAACCATGTCAATGTATGCATAATCAACATATCTACAACATGCATGCACACATGATACATATAAAAACTCTCATGCACAACTAGTGCATAACTGACCTATACTCATGATAAACACATCCAACAACACAACATCAACTTCCACATGGATAAATAAATGCAACCATGACCTACACCATGCATACACAACAAGTACATAGACCACAAGTATAAGGAACACATATGCACTGACATGAATGTATGACCGACATAGTGCCCATCTAGTCCAAGGTGTGAACCATGCCCTGATACCACTCTGTAACACCCTCCTCCTAGATTTACCCATGTTAATCGGTCCACTGGGGTAAACATGTTACGAGAGGCTACTATGATTTCATTTAACTCCAAATTTATAGTTAAGGAAGTGGAACCTATACAACACAACCAATCTGACCTTCTACACAAGATATAGAACCACTAGGAGCCAACCAACCTTTCCAGGTGACCAAACCTTGAGGAAACTTAACATTTTACTCACCTAGAGCCTTAGTCACTCCCATGAAATGCACATGCATGCAACTGGGGCCCTCCATTCGCTCTCATAGAATGTGCATACACGAGACTAAGGTATTTTTCAGCTAGTTATGGGCCCGTGACCTCAAATTTTGTGCCACCTTTATAGGGCCAAGACCCAGGACACTGCCTAGAACTCCATGAAACCTTCAGGAATGAAAAGTAACATCGAGAAAATGATACAAATGAAAATATTTGAACACAGATTTGACTGGATCCCTACTAACCATGACAAACATTTTGTCAAACATGTCACGAATATTTAATCTATAGGTCATAACAACAAATTTGATTATAGGGGTCTCATACTTATATGAGAATCTCTAAGAAGCATTGATGCCTTATCACATTAGCTGAACTGTCATCTATTAGGTCATATATTCATTATTTTTTCAGTTACAAATAAAAACATGATGAAATCCATACATCATTACTGTCATAAGAGATACTCATAACCAACATATAAACAACATAAATAATAGGGATACATCAGCCATAAATGCCACATATGAACCAACAAATTTTCTCATAAAATACCAAGGAAAGGAACTCTTATAATGGATGAAAAATCCAACATGGTATGGGACTCCCACAAACCACCCGACTATAGATTGGCTGAACCAAATATTTCTTTCAACCAATCACCCTTGTGCCATATTCCAAGCATGAATGTGGAACTCATAACCAAAACTCAACCAGGGCTTCTTGAGCCTACACCACCTTACCCTCATCAATAGACCTACGCTTTATTGAAATCCTCACCGGATCACTACGCCAAAACAAGAATGGATTCCATGAGGGTTTTTCCACCTTCACCATGAGGAATTTTTCTATCTCCTAGTCTCTAGGATATATCACAATCCACACTAGATCACTAGGCCCTAACTGAGACTCTAGTCTCTCAGCTTTACCATATATCCCATCCTGGGATTCCTAGGCCTGATGGAGATCACCCACCTCTAGGATTTACTGTAAATCCCAATATTCACCAGGCAGGGATTCATAGGTCCACTGAGATTAAAAAAACGTATGGATTTACCACAATCCATAGTCTGATTCAAGGGTCAGTAGGCCATGTGTTCTTTCTTTCAGAGATCCACCTCACGCAGTTTTAAATCCATTTGGAAATCTAGCTCAACCAAAAACATGAGAACCGATTACACCATGGCAATCAGGAAATGTCAAGGAAAGGCTGAAGAACATAATCACACCTGGAAAAACCAAAGCCCATGACAACAAGAGAACTAATAACACACATGCACAACCACGCATGCCAATACTAGCAAGAAAATCACACATGCAAATCCATACTTCCAATTAATGCCACTGGAGCTGCTTGATCTTGCTCTTCCTTTCTTGATCTTTGCTTCCTGTTGCCTTATTTTATTTCCTTGATACAATTTTGAAGTTCTCCAAGAAAACTCTAAGTGTATGAGAGAGAGAATAGAGAGAGAGCTCCAAAAGTGAAATAACAAAAGGTACCAACTGATCCTCACAAGCCTTTTTATTAATGAGGCCTCTATTTTCTTCAATTTTCCATTATTTTCCTCCTCACATGCAACTTGTGACCCTTCACCTTTCTTTTCTCCTAATTTTCTTTATTTTCATAAATAAAATTCTACTTAATTCCTCATGCTTTTCCAAAGCCTTTGCCATTGCCTTTGCTAATTTCCTTAGGCATAATAAACCAAATGAACACCCACACTAGGATGTTTTTTCCAAACATTCAACTTGGAAAAAGTGTCCCATAACTATGATTATTAATTTTCATTTATTAACTTTTATTTGCATGGAATTTTCACCAGGGATGTTACTCCATTACTATGAAAATCGAGCTCTACAGATAAAATCAATCTCCTTCTGCCACTGAGAATCTAGAAATCATTGTGAAGAAATATCTCCTCGGTAACTCGATCTTCAATCACTGTTTAAATCAACTTCTGGTGTACTCCACACTATCATTACGCCAATTCTATCACTTCCATTATTCTTGTTTGAATGTGTTCTCCAAATGCCATCAATATTCTCTTATAATCTCTCATTGAGCACTCAACGACCACGATCTAACTCCAATTAGTGGCTAAGATCATCTTGACTTAATTCAATCACTTTTTTAAAATTCACTAGAGAAAAATAGATTTGTCTCAATTAATCCCGATTAATTAAGCACTTTTCTTAAGTTAGACCTAGGAAAATAGTTAAACTTGATAATTAAATCTAATTAAGACAAATTTCCTCAGAAACTTTTTCTGGGTATTGGAGATAATTAATCCATCTATGTTTCTAGCATCATAGACACCACCTGAGACTAGAAAAATGTAAAAGCTACACAAATTGACACTCCCTCTTAACAAAGAAGGGGTTTTGCATAACACCCAACTTATCTCTGAGGAAAATGAATCTTACCTTCCCCAAGGTCTTTGTCAGAATGTTTGCGACCTACTGATATATAGGTATATATTGTAGCTGAACTATCCTATGTTGTACACAATCCATGATGAAGTGATATTTGATGTCTATATGCTTAGACCTGTTGTGAAACAATAGATTCTCTGATAAACTGATGCAACTATGATTGTATTAGTGTATCATTGTCGTCTCTGCCCTCTGACCAAATAGGGCTACAAAAAATTCCAAATCTAAATGGCCTCACATGTTTCCATGCTAGTTTCTATGTATTTTACCACTACAAAACTTAGTGTCACAAACTTCTTCTTCCTACTATACAAAGCGACAACTCCTGATTCCATGCTGAAGCAACACCCTAAAGTGATTCCCCTATCCACTATACTACCTTCCCAGTCCACGTTATTATAACCCAAAAACCTTATACCATCACATCAAGCATGTATGATACCATACTCGATTGTACCACACAAATACCACATCACATGCTTTGCTACTCTTCAATTCACTCTCTTTGGCTCAGCCATGAATTGAATGAGAGAATTTACTGCAAAGGATATACCTTGCATGGTGTTGAAAAAATAAATGAGGGATCCAATCAACTGCCTATGTAAGGTGGCATTTACATCCTTATCCCTGGATGTGTCTACATTCCTCCAAATCATGATCATGGTTGTAGAGATGGCTTTGCAATCCTCCATCTCGAACCTCCTTAGGATCTCGTTGCAGTATCTCTCTTTCCCAAGGAAAATATCTCCATCTTTTTGCCACACTTTCGTTCTTAAAAAGTAGTGCATAAGCCCGAAATACTTCATCTCAAACTCTGATACAAGGTATTTATTGCACTCCTCTATGATCCCTAGTGAACATGTTAGAAACAAGTCATCTACATACAAAACAAGAATGAGAACCTCACCCACAACCACCACGTAGTAGAGGATTGCATCTGCCTCACTCTTCACAAAGCCCATTCCTCGTAAGTATCTATCAATGCACTCATACAATGCCCTAGAAGCTTGCTTGAGCCCATACAAGGCTCTTTTCAATATGCGCATGTGGGTCTCACTACTATGTGCCACAGAGCCCTTTAGTTGTTCTATGTATATCTCATCTTCCAAATCACCATTAAGGAATGCCATCTTGACATCCATTTGACGGATCTACCATCCCATCCATGTTGTGAGTGAGATCACAGATCGTATATAAGTATACATGGCCATAAGAGAGAATGTCTCATCATAGTGTATTCCCTCCTTTTGAGAGAACCCCTTAGCCATGAACCTTGCCTTGTATTTCTTGATGCTTCCATCTGCACCTTGCTTGATCTTAAACATCAAGCGTGATCTAACCAATACTATATCTATCGATCTCAACACAACCTCCCACCACATCATTCTGCATAATTGATGTATACCCCTTAGCCATGGCATCCTGCCACTCTAGTTATTTTGTGGCATCCTGATAGTTGGAAGGATCATTATCTACCAACAAACTAATTAGTTCCATGTAGCCGTTGTACTTGTATGGTTATCTACGCTATGTACTACTTGTTCTAAGATCTCTCACAAACTCTTAAGCACCCCTAAGTGTCTTTTGAACCTCACATTTCCTCCTACCAACTATAAAGGGTGGAATTCCAACCTCCATGCCCTCCTGGTGCATCTCACGGATCTGCTACTTTTTCTACTCCATACTCTACAAACGAGTATCCGGAAATCTTGCAGCTATACTCATACTAGTAACTATACTCATGATCTACTATCTATGATCCTGCTACTCAATCCTTGGATATTTCATGGCATGCTCACTTAGATTAACTGCTAGAAAATCTTGGACCTCTTGTAGTCAAATCCAACTTGGAACATGTATCTCCTGGAATGTGACAATACATTAAGCTGCTAAATATCTTGAAGTGACTGACATTTGACTTCCTGTGAATGCCTCCTCCAATTTCATCTTTCCAATAACTTTATGTGGGGCCCTATTTTGTATATATACTACCATATAAAATGCCTATACCCATAAGTAACGTGGTATATCTTGATCATACAACATAACCCTTGCTACCTCTGATATTGAACGATTCTTCCTCTCAGGAACCCCATTTTTTTATGGGTTGTAAGGAACTGTTCACTCTACTTTGATTCCTTCTTTGGTACAAAACTCTTGGAACTCTTTCCTTGTGTATTCTCCATTTCCTAACCAAAGAACCTTTACCTTTATTCCTATTGAATTCTCCACTAGAGCTTTAAACTCTTGGAAGCGAGTGAAGACCTCATCCTTGATCTTCAAGAAGTATATCTAGATCTTCCTGGAGAAATCATCAAAAAAATTAGCAAAGTAGTTGTATCCATTGAGAGATTTCATTGACATCAGTGCACGTATATTTGAGTGTGATAGATCAATAACACCCTTGGATCTAGTTTCAATCCTTGGAAAAGTTGCTTTCACAAACTTCCTGAACACACATCCCTTACATACATCGGCATGGTCCGTGCTCACCACTAGAACGACTTTCACCTTCTTGCAAAGTAGTTTGAGTGCGCCATGATGAATATTACCCATCCTACTATGAAATAGATATTCTTGATCTCTAGGATCGTTGTTTCTCACTAGCACCTTAGAGTATCCATTTGCAACCTGTAAAGTCAACTGCTCTTGCTTCCAATTGCTATGGGTTATTTCCAATCCTTATGCTTAATCAACATCTGCACCCCTCTAAAGAGTACATTATACCCTTTATCCCGAAGGATATATATGGAAATAAGGTTCATGCCAAAGACTAACACATGGAACACATCATGAATGGGTATTTGCTTTCCAGTCTCCCTCTAAAATAGAATAGTCTGTCTGCCAACTAGATTGCAATTGGACTTGTTCCCCATATGAATATATAATCTGATGTACTGCTGCTTGTAATTGGAGAAGTAATTGCTAAATCCTGTCATATGGAACAATTCCTCACTATCTATATACGAAAAACCTTATGAGGTTGAGCTAGTCAAGAAGCTATGAGTGAAAAATCTTGTTCCATCTTGCTAGAGAGATCATTTGCACTTGTTGAAGCGATTGTCTAATTCTTTCCCTTCTTTTCAATTTTCTTCCTTTGTGAGAAATTGTTTACATAGTGGAAAAAATCATGAAAACCATAAAATTTGGCCTTAGAAAGGTCCTTCTTCTTCTCACCTTTTGGGTTAGGTCCTTTGCTAGTCCCCTTCTTCGCTTTCCCTTTTCCTGCTAGTGCCATGTTTTCATATTGTTCCTCACTTTCTTAAGCCTTACTCTTGTTCCCACTGAAAATACTTAGTCAAAACTCCTCCTTTTTTTAGAAACTAACACTTTGCATTATGTTAAATGATGATTACATAGACAAAAATTTTTCTTCTACTAATATGCCTGAAGGGAAACCAAACCAGTAGCATAAATTTAGAGCCTTGAAGTTGCTAAGAGCTCATCTAGCTAGAGCATATTGTAAATAAAAACCTATAAAAATAGGTTTATTGTGTCGGACCTTGACATACATCGACATGAGTAGACAAAAAAGAGTACTAGTCCTAGAAGAAAAAAATCAGTGAGTCATAACAACTATTGGACAAAATCTAGATGCATCTGTGAAGGCTAGTCACTATCCTCATCCGAGGAGAAGGAGATGTTGGATGATCTCTTGGTTAGAATGGTTAGATTGTGGTTTATACTATCAATTTTTTCCTCTAGCTCTACCAATATGATAGAATTCTCCTTATGAGTCCTCTTTTACTTCCCTATGCCACCTACAATATTAAAATGATGTTCAACCTTATGCTGACTTCATGCCATGATTGATGAAGTGACAATATAACCTACAATTACCAAGTATAATGGGAGCCAAAATGAACTTTTGTATGAGATGACATCATATCAAGGTGGGAGGGAATGATCGCTCCTGAATGCTCTCCTCCAGGAATTTTAATTTGTAGATTTTTTTTTTTTGTGGAGTTAAATATATTAACTTTACAAATTGAAGATCACATCATGGGTTACAAAAATCCAACTAATCTCTCACAGGGAGACCAAACCATAACAAAAAAATACTCGTCGAAGAGATGAGAAAGACAATTGGACACTAACAGAGCTTACAAACAATATGCCTAAATCTAGATAGTTGCTTAGCTAGCCCCAAATAAACAAAAATACATGAGTAGAGGCATAAACCAAAACCATACACGTAGTCAATTAGGGGGTCTGAGTCAGACACTACTACTGTGATAGTGTTTACATGATCTGTTAGAGGTCTTTCTGCTACCGATGGGATGCCAAGATGATGTTCGATCCTCCCCATTCTATGTTCAATCCTCTCCAATATACCATCATAATCCTTCAAGTTCTTATGCATGTGATCCAATGAATGTAGCAGGTGCATCCAAGATTCATGTCGATCAAGTAGAGTGAATCCCACCAGGAATTTCATCTACAAATATAAGTCTATTATCAACACATATTGGTTGAGTCTTCCTATAGTATGTCCCATGTCGGGGATCCAGTCTGTTCATTCCACCATAACTTCAAGGTTTGAGGGGGAAGTTGTTTGGGAGGAGGTTTCCCCCTCAAATATAGCCACTTATTCTTACACATGAGCTTGGATATACTCCTTGTATCTAGTGGCAAATCCCTCAATATGTTTATGCAGACGGGTAATGCCTATATGAGCAAGCTACTCATAATAGGCAACCCCTCTTCTAAATCTAACACTAGTACTCTTTTTTGTTTACTCATGTCAATGCATGTCAAGGTCTGACACAATGAAATTTTTATTTACAATATGCTCTAGCTAGATGAACTCTTATCAACTTCAAGACTCTAAACATATGCTACTGGTCTAGTTTCCCTTCAGGCAAATTAGTAGAAAAAAAATTTTGGTCCATGTAATTCTCACTTAACATAATGAAAAGTGCAACAACTTAATCTATATATATATATATATATATTAAAAGAGACTTAATTTTATAATAAAAAATTGAAAAAGGGAAAAAAACAATAAAAAAAATATCGAAACAATTTTAAAAAAATTAATGAAAAAACAAAATATAAAAATATTTAATTATTTTTAATAATAAAAATTATTTTCTGTTGATAAAAATTAAAATTAAAAACTAAAAATTGAAAAATAAAAATAAAAATAAAAAAAGATGAAAAAATTGAAAATTGATCTTTTTTTTTTAAACAATGAAGTTTCCAAAGGGAGGGGTGATTCTCAAAATGAGTTGTTCCTCCTTTGGATTTGAATTTGGTTTGAATTGGAAAAAAATAAAAAAAAAATGCATGAATATGAGAATCACTGCTCCTGTACATGGCACACTTCCTTTCCTACAGGCTCATAGATCCATTGTTCCAAATGAGTAGTGGCTTTACACGTCCGTAGCAGGTTAAGTGCAATACAAAGCCACTCCATGCTATTTGTTACATTTCTTTTATTTTTGAACTATTTATTATTATTAAATGAAAAGGTCTATTTTTTTTCAACAAATTTCAATCTGGTCTCAAGGCCAAAACCTTTAACATCTGCAACATGATCTTCATAAAATAGGATCAAAAGTGTCAAAAAATCACTTGATTTCTTCCTACACTACCTACATATTGTAACTCAAAACTGAAATTTCCTATACACCTCCCAAAAGACTGCTAAACTTAATACATATTTGTAATACATGATTTACTGACCAAAAATAAACTAGGTTGCACTGTTTTATCTAGGTTCAAGTTTAATTTCTTCATTATTCACATTAGATTGCCTTGGATGCGATGGAGTAGGAACCTATACCTCTTTCACCACCTCAAAATCCATATTTAGTTTTCCTAGGACCAAAACCTGGTGCGCCTCCATCACCATACTCCTGTCCTCTTCCACTCCAACTACTACCACACCATTCTCACTTGAGGATTTAATTCTTGCTAGATGGATGTCTAGAAGATAATTTTTCATCCATAATATGTATATCTTGGTCTATAGCAGGACAATTTTATTATTTAGGAGAGATAATTGAGCTCGAACCTCTACAACCCCCATTGCCCTTGCCTAGTTAAAAAAGTTAATATGTATTCCATTGTTGCCGTGAGTTAGTCCAGACATCGAGCGAATTCTTCCTTCTTAGATCCAGACGACCTTTCCATGTTGACACCAGAATGAATATCCTCCTCTCTTATAGAGACCTTAAGAAATGAGACCGAACTTTAGTTGAAATGATGAAGAGCGACTATGCCTTATAACCAAACATGGTTTCCACCACCAAGCCATCAACTCTCTCACCATATTCAATGCAACAAACTGCCCTATACATTCTTTGTACTAGACATTCAATTTCTGATCTAAATCAATGCAAATTCCTCCTATCGCCATTAAAAAGATGTACCCCAAACGTGCCTAGTTCTCCTTGGATTTGGAAACAAAGTTCCTTTGCCTCCTCCCACATTTATTAAATATTTGAGCAAGCATCCATTTGTCCCTAGACTTGAATGTGATCACATGGTTAGAACAAGTGTGCACACATACCTAGATCCCGTCAAAAAAGAGTAACTACCAAAATATTGGAGACAAAGTTTGAAGGTTTGAGATACATGGTTGTGGTTTGACATGACACTATCATACCATCAGCCAAATTATCCCCCCTTTATTACTATTTAAAAAGTTCAAAATAGCTAGATTTTGATTTGTGATTAAGATTTTTATGGTAAAGGTTTATACACACCACTTCTTTCATCTTGATCCAAGAGCCCTTGTTCTAAGGAATCTCCCTTATTTTATAATTCATTCGATTTTGAGTTGAGATGCTTCTTGACATGATGGAACTTGACAGCCTCAAAATTTTCTACTTGTAAGTTATTCTTTTAGGATTGAGGATTGAAACTCTCTAGGATTATCTTTGAGCTTACACCTGTTTAATGACTATCTTCAAGTCTCCATACATCGTTAACCACTGAATTCACCTTGAGATAGTCAATTCTAACCCCTGCACAAAGCTAAAAATTTTCCTTGATTTTTTATTGCATTCCCCAGGCCCCATGCATATTGTATCTCTATTTCTTCATTCAAGTGTGTTGACAAGGTTAATCCTCTCTACAGGTAGAGACGATCCCTCTAGCCCAATGATTGGGTCTAGCAACTGAAGTGACAATCAACTAGACATCTTCCTAGATTAGAATTTAAAAGAAGAATGAAGGGGATGACCTACCTCGTTCTGATGCTATTCCGATTTCCTTTGTTGAGGAACTTGAACCGCTTGTGTCACAAGCTTGTTCCTTCTTCTCTCAGTGTTTATGCACCTGCACAAGTGATCAAGACACAAAAAGATATGCCAAAACAAATAGCAAATCCAATAGTGATATAATTAACTAATCAAGGAATGTCAAGTTAAATGATACATGAACATATATATTTTGGGAAGATGAACAAGCAATTGTGTATTATTAGGAAATAAAGGGAAGCTTACAACCAAAGACTTGATGTTAAAAGGCTCTCCTTGTGAGGTAATCCAAGTTCAAGCCAAGAACTCTCCAAGCACTCCTCGAAGTCAAATGAATAGCATCTAGGCACAATCTTAGCATAAAAGTGAAAATAGAAATAGACCAACTAGCCTCTAACCTGACCAACCATTTGGGATTAGGAGAGGATGAATTTATAGGTTGGGAGAGGGAGTTAGGACTTCTCCAAAGATGGGATTAGGTCCTCATCTCAAGGAGGTAGCTCATAGGGATGCTATAAAGAGGCCAAGTTGGGAGAATTAAACCTCACCTATGCGAAACAACCTCCAGCTCGCCGCTTTGGAAGCTTATAGATCACGAAGCTTCTCATCTTATTTGGGAAAATTACCTTTTTGGGATAATCGCGAGTATGCGAGGGAAAAGAGTGATGCCATCGCTAGTCAAGTATAGTGCAACAGGCCACCATCATTGTTTTAAGCCTCATAAGAGCGATGATCCTCATTTTAGGGTTTTGAGAGCTATTTCTTCAAGGAAATCTCAAGCCATTTTCCAAACAAAGTCTTAGGAGGGATCTGAGTTGTATACATGGATGAGTATAATGTATAATGGTCATGTTTCAGGCACTTCAAAGTATGTCATAGGGAAGTGCAGGAGGTGTGAAAAAACACTGTGTAATAGATGCCCCCTAAAGCATGAAGGAAACACAAGGAGTGATGGTTGAGATGCTTTATGAGGTCTTGCAAGGACAAGGACACACATTGTCAGAAGACTTGCAAATCAAGGACGCATACACATATAGATATCTGAGATCAAGACACGAATCTATGACATGGATGCAACCATCCAGATGATGAAAGCTATATGAAAATATCCATGGTATGGGCGTAGCCATCCAGATAACGAGGAAAATCATAAATATAAAGTCCCATGGTATGGTCTCAGCCATCCGTATAGTAGAAACATGTGTACAATCATGAAAAACATATAAATCCACACAACTAGAGTCATATTAAGCAAGACCCAGGGTCTTGTGCTCCATCCTGACCCAATAAAAGTACAAATTCTAACATGCGAATGAATGTGTTGAAGTCAAACATGCTAGAACACCACTTGATTACCAGCCAATGATGTAGACCGTTAACAGGTATGAGAGAAGCCACCAATAATGAAAATGTCCCTCAAGGTACAACAATAAAATCTATTAATGTGATAATGAAGATGAAGTCGAACACTTGTGGAATCACCCGATCGAAAGCCAATGATGAAGACCCGTCGTCAGATGCGAATAACTTTCCATTAGGCATGTAAGGTCTAAGGTACTTAAAAGGAGTTGCTAAATCATCTTCCCAGGTAATGAGTTGAATTTGACAGGAAGCGACCTATTGAAGGAGGGAAATGATGAATCCCCCATCATCGACACGAAACATGGAATAAAGTGGAATAATTTTCAAGACTGTAACAAAAACTCAAACAGTGTATAGGTAAATAACTGTAGATTGGACTTCTCTTGAACATTGGCGACACGACCCCAAAGTGTGGCAACATCTGACTCAACATAGGGCTAAAGGTCATGATGACAATATGGAATATTCAAATGAGAGGCAAAATGGATCACCCAAACTCAGGAGGACAAGTGACTGAGTGAGGATATCCCAAAACTGACACGAGAGCAGAAGAGTGTCATGTTCAAAAGTGACATGCTACCTATACAAAGGATGTTTCGTCTTCATTTTTGCCCAATATTTCTAGAGAGTACCTCTTTATTTTTGCACAAGCTTGAAGAGGATACCATATGCTTGTTGTATAAGTTCATCTTCAGATGAATTCAGCCTAGTAAGTTTTATGAATCCTAGGAAGGAGAAAACTCAGTCTCATCACGGTGATGAGTCTTTCATCGTAAAATTTTAATGAGTCTGATGTAAGAATAACTTGGTATCTTTCTCATATTTAGAGAGTTTGAAAAAGAGACAAAAAATAAAACTCCGTCAGGTCCCTTTTCATAAGTTGTCTCTCGAATCCGAAAAGGTAGAAAAAAATATCCGAGAGAACCTCTTGACCATGTTGACCAAGGTGTAACCTTTTCATCTACCGAGGTGATGTCAATTCATTTACTTTAACGAGTTCAAAACGACAAGTACTCGACAATATTTTCATATTTTTGGAGTCTGAAAAGAGCTGAAAGAGGACTCCACCTGGAGGAACGAGTGGTATGAATGCATAGCAACTAGGTTCGGTAATGATGGAACTACTCCAAACATGTAATGGTCAAGAGGCTTGGCAAATAATACCACTCATCGCAGATGTTCCTCAAGCACGAGAAAAACAACCAAGTGAAAGCATATGATTAGCCAAAGAGATGGTGATGATGGAATGAAAGAACCAAGGCTCATCTAGAAAAAAGGCTGATAAAATGGAAATCATGACATGTAAGGTGGGAATGGTTTCATTTTTACACAAGCTTGAAACATGAGAAACTATGCTTGACTATACTTGAAGATGGTTTCATTTTTCACAAGCTTGAAACATGACAAAAAAACTATGCTTGGATTTGGTTTCATTTTTACACAAGCTTGAAATGGAAACAAAATATGCTTGGATTTAGTTTCATTTTTACACAAACTTGAAACAAATATAAACTATCGTTGAGATAAGTTTGCATGCCCCCAACATAATGACTCAAATCGAGGTACATTCCCCCCAAGCTTCATTTCATTCTACTAAGTGGATGGAATGAAGGCTCACATATGAGATTAAGTTGAAGAATCGATTGGGATTTTACGAGATCTAATCAAAGACTTGAATTGGAAGGGGATTTGTTCCATTTTTTAATGAGATTGACATAGGAAAAAGAACCATTCTCATGGGACCTATTTCATTTTTTAGTGAGGTGGACATAGTAAAAGAACAATCCTCACGACGCTTGCTTCATTTGTTAATGAGCTTGACATAAGACAAGGAACTTTGCTCATGGGACCTATTTCATTTTTTAACGAGGTTGACATAGTAAAAGAACTATCTTCAGAACCCTTGTTTCATTTGTTAACGAGCTTGCAATAACACAAGGAACTCTGCTCCATCCCTTGATCACATATCAAAATAGGCCATGGCTTCTGAGAGTTTCTCATTAGATGGGAGAACAAAACTTTGGAAGGGATACATGTCCAGGTATCCAATGGAAAATTTGGGCTCCAATGCCCCTAGGACATGGTGTACTACATCACCTAGTAGATTATCAGTAGATGTCGGCATGGAACAGGGTAGCCACATAATTAACCTGTCGCGGGGGTGATACTACTTGCACATAAAAACCATTTAGGGAGGATGGTTGATTGGGAGTTGTTTTAGGACCAATTAAAGTAAGCTAATCAATGATCACAATGTTTCCTTCATGCGGGAAACACATCACTTGAAAGAGAGAAGAAACAAGAGCTCCCATGACATAAACATAGTCATGACCAAGGAGCATATTAAAATCTAAAGGGCCTTAGACAACCATCACGTCTATATAGAGAGTCTTTCCTCCCAAAGTAATAGGAAACCTAGGAAGGATCCCTAATGGTTGATTGTTTCCTCTATTAAAAGATAACAAATTCTAGGTGATGGGGACAAGATGAGGAGAACCTAAAGCTTTCCAAGAAGATGAGGATAGGATGCTAATAGATTCACCCTCATCTACGACTGTGCTAGGCATGGCCATATGGTAAGCCTGTACTCTAATATGGAAAGGCACATAAGACGGAAGGCGATATCCTGCCAGTTGACTCCAATCAAAAGAAGTGACTAAACTACTCAAAGGGGGTGTCATAGGAACATGATATTTGACTTCTTGCTTGATGGGAACAGGATAAATGCTCTCATGCACCTCAGGAACAAGAGGATTTACCTCCAGTTCATTAGAAACTGAAGAGACCAGAATAAACTGAGTAGTATGAGGTTCAATCTCTAACAGAAAGGTATGACTAACTAAAGGTAGAGCCAAGTCTACCATTTTCTCAACCAATGTTTGGTCGAGAATAGACTCATGAGACTCACTTTCAGAGAGAGTGGGTTTGACCAAAGATGAATTTTGATCAAACACTGGATCAACCAGTGAAGGATCAGGGGAAAGATTTCGATACCCAGTCAGAAGACAAGGTTGAGAAGCTGTAAGGTTCCCCAAATCTTTGGAAGCTTCATCCATAAGAGGACAAAGGTGAATGGGATGATTAACTTCACATAAATGATAGGGAAATTTGACTTTTCCCTTTTTATATGAGATTTAATGTTACTAGTTGAAGGTTTATCGCCAGCATGAGTGCCAGACGTCGATAACAAAGATTGATGTGGTCCTGTGGACCACACTTCTAAGACCTTGGGAATACAAGGACATTTTTGAAGAAGGTGGTCACCCTTACATAACATGCAAGGGATTTTACTCTCCGGGGGTGGTTGGAAGATTTTTCTTCATTAGTTTCATTTGTAGCAATGACTTCTTGGTTGCCCTCTTACTTATTTTGCTTCTTCTTCTTCATCCTTTTCTTCTTCTTCTTAGCCTCTTAGTTACTAGAATCAAAACTTTCACCAAGCGAAGAGGAAGAATGGGGTGAAGAAACAGGAGAAGAAGGTAAGGGGTCAACTTTAGGATCAGCATGAAGTTGATGTTGTTTAGGTGGAGGAGAACTTGGTTGAAAAGCTGTTTGGACACTCGAAACCACTGAGGTTGAAAATAACCAGACTGGCAGACCAATGGTCAATCCACGAAGGGAAAATGTTTCCATATAAGGAGTACCAACATTTCCAAAAGAAGGAAACGGACTAGCATTCCCGTAAGGGAGGTTTCCTTGACTGGTAGACTTAGGAAATGTTTCCATTGGTATCAACCTAAGATCTACTAAGGAGTATTTCCATAGCAAGGATGTTCTTCCATGGACAATTAATTTTAGAATTTGAAACAAAAACTTTTCCTTTTCATGTTTTAAGAGTCGAGAAAAGGACAAAAAGGTGACTCTAGTCACTTTCATTGATTTAACGAGCTCGAAAGGACAAGTGCTCTATGATCTTTTCAAATTTAAAGAGTCATAAAAGATCGAAATGACTACTCAGATAACTCTAGGCAAAAGGAGTACCAAGTAACCGTGAACTACAATATACACCTCATCAAATAAATTTACCAAGGACTTGACGTAAGTGCAAGAAATATCCTCAAATGTTGTGTTTGGTGTATCACATTTACAGGGTGACAGACTCGGCTTCGTATGGATAAATATTTGCAACCTATGGGGGTCTCCCTTTATATAATCGACAATATGGGGAGCACAAGTCCATGCTAGCCCTATCTAATGCAAAAGCGAACAACATTTGCTGAGTTTTATAGATGACAAAACACGTCTCTAGCCTAGACCACTAAGTATGAAAGTTAATGTACTTTCAAATTCTCCTTATATTAATTGATATATTCCAAGTTTATCTTCAATTTAGTTTCAGTTTTGAGGCTCAAAACAATGTCACCTGAACACCTATGATGCAACTATATGAGAAAACAAAACTTTCCACTTCAATGAAAGTTAGACTAACTAAAGGAATAAATTTCAATCAATAATGCATCAAACAAAATGCATTATGCTTTCCACTAACTCTCAATTTCATCTTCCAAACGTAATTCCAAAAGTAAAAATGATTTTTAGTTTTCACTATCCTCAATGAAACTTTTTCGAAAGAAAAATGGTTTTACTTTACTAAGATGCATTTAGATGAATTATGATTTTCTTTTCATTTTGAATGATTGGATGCACCTAATACAATTTTTAGCTCTCAATCACTGAAAAATGTGATCTATTTTCAATGATGAATCTTAAAAAATAACTTTTCAATGCAACTAATCTAATGAATTTTCACGAAATGTAAATTTCAAAATACAAGCTAAACAAATGAAAAACTATGTTTTCAATGATTTTCACAGAAAACAACACTCAATCATTTAGTAGAACAATAATCTCAATGACACCAACAAGCTTCAAGCAATGACCATTGACTAGAAACCCTATAATTCAATTATTTCACTTCGAAGCCAAAAAGACAAATTTTGTAAATTAATCAAGGCAATCAATCAAAACATTGACAAATCCAAGCATATAGGATAGGAAAAGACCTTAGGGGCCAAGGAACACTGGATTCATAGGAAGAAACCTAAAAAATTGTCACAATAAGGGATCATCACTACTTTATATACCCAAACCCGTGATTATCTCTAGTTTTGATAGGAAAACCCATGATGGCATCACTACTTTGTATAGAAAAAGTAGTGATGATTTCAGAGCGACCAAATAATAAAAAAAAAAATTCATCGTGACTGTAAAGGTAAAAACCGCGATGCCATCGCGATTGTTAAGGCTAAACCCACAATGGGAAAGGAATATGCGAAAAAACTAAAAATATTCTAAGAAACAATCCAGACTTAACACACTAAGGCAGTAATCAGTGATGGTATACACCCAGACTCATGTAGACAAGCTGAAAAATCGACGGTTGGTCAAACTAGTCAAAAGCTCAGGGTGAAGGATTGGATGGAAAGGATCATAGGCTCCCCAGCGAAGCGACCAATTTTTTGACAAGGTTAATCCTCTCTACAGAGAAAGATGATTCCTCTAGCCGAATGAATGGGTCTAGTAACTGAAGTGACAATCAACTAGACATCTTCCTAGATTACAATTGAAATGAAGAATGAAGGGGATGGCCTACCTCGTTTTGATGCTATTCCGATTTCCTTTGTTGAGGACCCTGAATCTCTTGTGTCACAGGCTTGTCCCTTCTTATATCAGTGTTTATGCACCTGCACAAGTGATCATGACACAACAAGACATACCAAAACAGATAGCAAATCCAATAGCTATCTACTTAACTGATCAAGGAATGTCAAGCTAAATGATACATGAACATATACATTTTGGGTAGATGAACCAGTAGTTGTGTATTATTAGGAAATAAAGGGAAGCTTACAACCAAATCCTTGATGTTAAAAGGCTCTCCTTGAGTGTTAATCCAAGTCCAAGCCATGAACTCTCCAATCACTCCTTCTCCAAGTCAAATGAATAGCCTTTAGGCACAATCTTAGCATAAGGGTGCAAATAGACATAGACCAACCAACCTCTAACCTGACCAACCATTTGGGAATGGGAGAGGATGAATTTATAGGCTGGGAGAGGGAGTTAGGAATTCTCCAAAAATAGGATTATGCCCTCATCTCAAGGAGGTAGCTCATAGGGATAAGATAAAGAGGCCAATTTGGGATAATTCAACCTCATCTATGCAAAACAATCTCTAGCTCACCACTCTAAAAGCTTCTAGATTATGAAGCTTCTCATATTCTTTGGAAAAATTACCTTTTTGGGATCATCAGGGGTATGCAAGGGAACAAATCGATGCCATCACTGGTAAAGTATAGTGCAATAGGCGACCATCACTATTTTAAGCCTCATAAGAGAAATGATCCTCATTTTAGGGTTTTAAGGGCTATTTCTTTAGGGAAAGATCAAGGCATTTTCCAAACAAAGTCTTAGGAGGGATCTGAGTTGTATACATGGATGAGTATACTGTATAATGGTCATGTTTTGGGCACTTCGAAGTATGTCATAGGGAAGTGCAGGAGGTGTGGCAAAATATTTTGTAACAGGGTGATAGATAACTCCTCCCACTCCTACCTTCCTTGGATTGCCTTTAGATGCTCCATCAAAAAATAAAGAATTTTTAGTTTTATTAATCCTCCAATTTTTGAATTCTTCATAGTATATTCGAATATAGTTTGACTTGTTAACATATGACTTATTTTTCCCTGGTTTGTTCACGTGGAAGAAACATTGGGCGAAGCCCATTGAGATTACTTCACAAACAAAACTCCTAAGGTTCAGACATGATGTCTTATTAGACTATGTTATCATTTTGCAGAAGGGGGATTTGGTAAGGCGTTGGTATTTCACAGATATGTAGGAGCCAAAAATGCGGTAATGGATCACCTCCAAATGGAATTTTCTGCTGGGTTACATGCCTACCATCAGTCGCCTAATGAATTTTTGGTATAGTATACACTTTCTTGACCAAGATGATGTGGAATAGATACTAGGGGTGCCTTGGGTGAGAGGGAGGATTTTTCTATCTTTACATCCTGGGTATATTGGATTTAACCCTATGTATGACACGTAGAATAATAGGCTGAAATGGGTAAAGATCCCACGGCTTCCTACTGAATAATGGACAAAGTGGATCATGGGGAAAATTGGGAATGCTATTGGCAAATTTTTTTATGTTCATCTATTCTATTTGGGGACTTGATTTCCAGGATTCTTGTCAAAAATGGACTCTTTGGAGGCCTCCATGCACAAATTTATTTGGCATGGGAATAAATTCACATTTGCCAGTGGCTGGATTATAGGTGTTTTCCGTTCTGGTGTCTCATATGTCACCAAATGTGACATTTGATGGCAGGATGCCCATGTTGACTCAATTGGCACCATGGGGGGGATGACAAACAATGGGGCATGTAGGATAAGGAACACTCTCCTAATCTATATTGGCCTTAGACTCACTTGGGTAAATATCTTGTCACTGATTTAGGATCTTCTAATTTCTCTTTTAAAGGTCGTAACTCCTCTTTTATCCTCGTATATATGCGATATGTGCCCTTCGCCCCCTCTAATTGAGTGGATGTCCATTGCCATAGGTATCCTAAAGCTTATCCCCCCAGACCAAATTCTACCATTTATGCTTTCCTAGAAGCACCTTGGGACACCATATATGCTCACTCTAGTCCTGGGGATGATGACTCCACCCCTCCCGTAATCTTTGTATTATCGAAGTCCTCTCCTTGTTGTTCCACCCTATCTACTTCTCCCCACACCCCTTTCCCCCCTCTCCCACAATCCCTTTTGGATGCGGACGCTCAATCTCCAACCAATTCTGTGGGTAGCGATATTGAGATCCTCATGGAAAACCCCACACTAGACCTTGTTTGCTTACCGATCCATCCTGGACCTCGACTCCCCTCCCCTACCATTAGCCCAAACTCCAGATTGAACATTAAAGTATGCCATAAGGCGAGAAAGGGGCTCTGAAACTTCCAGGGGTGCCCCAATATTAAGCCTATACTCTTTCTTGATCCATCTAACTTGCATGGCATTCCCATTCGATCCTCTACTGATTCCTGGGCCCTTAGAGCATTTGGGACCACAAATCATGCCCCATGACGAATATTTCATCTTTAAATCTTAGGGGATTGGGGAATTCCCTTAATTTTATATCCCTCCTCCATCTGTTCATTACCACCTGACCATGCATCATCCTCCTATAGGAGACTATGATGTTAGAGGAGTAGGTTTTGGAATTTTTTGGGCATATGTTACCTGATTGGGATATGGTTGTTGTGGATTCCTTGGGCCTCTTGGGGGGCGATCCTTGGTGGGCTCAATTACGTGCATACAAATGTTTTGTAGGCATATTACTCTTTGGTTTTATGTGGGGTATGACATAACATATACACCTTCTAAATATTTTTGCTCCATATCGAGATCATGCCCCATTCTTTGATTGGCCTAAGGCCATTGACATCATGAAATTGGGATATCTAATTATCATAGGTGATTTCAATGCTACCATCACATTGGGGGAGGTGTGGGGAGCTCACAACATGATGGACCTTATGGAAGATTGGTTTCAAAGGATTTTTTTTGAAAACAATCTCATGGATATTTGGCCCATACCCATCTCTCCCACCTGGAATAATGGTAGAGCCAGGGCACAATACATCAGAAAGTGTCTCGACATGTTTTTAGCTCATAAGGACCTATGCACTCAACTGGGACTTCGAAAGTCATGCGTTTTGAAAATTTTCTTCTTAGATCATTATCCTATGATCCTATAGTGGCAGTTGGAGATTACTAGATGGGGATTCCATTTAAATTCAACTGTATCTGGCTTGAGGACGATGATTATAACTCACTAATTCATGACTTATTGGTTTGAGTACAATTGGGGCTGAATACTTCACCCATGGACATTATCCGGTTGAAACTCTAGACATTATAGACAAGGACACGCATCTGGGAGTGGCAGAAAAAGAAGGCTATGTATATAGAATTACAACAATTTATTGAGGAATCATAGCACCTAGGGAAAATATTGGAACATGATCTTCCACCCGTAACAATCACAAAAAATTTGAAGAAGCTGGAGGAAAAAAAATTGGATACTACAGGTACATGAGGTCACGTGGCGACTAAAGAGTCGGGCCCTTTGGCTAAAATATGATGACAAAAATACAAAAAAATTTCACAGGTATTTGAACAACATGAGGAAAATCAATACAATTTGGAAGGTTTGGGATACCAGAAATAACTACGTACATAATACATCAGACATCCAGTGGGAGGCACAATCTCAATTTGATTTTTTTTACAAAACCAGAGAAGGAATCCAGATAGAAGATCAGATATGTGGGTCTGAAGGATACGCTATTATGTTTGATCATGCTCAAAACCAGATCCTATTCCATTCTATTGATTTAGAGGAGGTACACATGGTTCTCAAATCATTTGGAAAGGATAAATATCTGGGCCTGGATGGCTGGACGATAGAAATTTTCCTTCACTTTTATTATCTTGTTGAAAATTATTACTAATGATGGTCAAAGCATCTCAGAGACTTGGACAAATCCCAGAGGCCATTAACTCGACATTCATTTCCCTCATCCCCAAGATGTCTTCCTCGAAATCCTTCACGGACTTTCGGCCTATATCACTTTGTAATATTACTTACAAGTTGATATCAAAGATCATTGCTGAGCGTATCAAACCAGTACTATCGACACACATATCCAAGGAACAATTCAATTTTATAAATGATAGGTTGACACATGATTCAGTTGCTATGGCGCAAGAGTGCATACACTCCATTCACACAAAAAAACTTGAAGTGATAGTGATGAAGATAGATCTCTGGAAAGCATATGACTACATTGACTGGGCACATGTCCGCTTCATTCTATCTAGGATAGGCATGGATATTCACAATACTAAATGGATCATGGCCTATGTGAGGTCGTAAAAATTGCAGTCATTATAAATGGATATCCTATTGATTTTTTTGGTGCTGGCAGGGGTTTGAGACAGGGTTGTTCCCTATCACCCCTTCTATTTATCCTTGTAATGGATGATCTTATCCACCAAATCTAGATGGAATGTGAAGCAAGACATTACTTTGACTTGAATATGGGACGAGGTATTTATATTACTCATAGTTTTTTTGTGGATGGAATTCTTACATTTGGGATTATATCCCGGATGCAATAGAACTATTTACAATAGATGTTTGATAGATTCTGTATGGCATCAAGACTAATCATTAACAGTGGTAAATCAATTTTATATTATGACAATGGGGAACAAGATGAAATTGATCACATTGTTGATAATTTCAGGATGACTTCCAAACCCTTCAGTGAAGGTATTACATATATGGGATACAAGATCAAACCAAACAATTACAGAAATGGAGATTGGACATGGATAGTGAACAAGGTTAGGAATAAAGTATATAGCTGGGCTCACTACTATATATCACTAGGAGGTAGGGTCACACTGGTACAATCGATCTTGAACTAGATCACAGTATACTGGGTGCACTTGTATAGTCCACTTGTAGATATTTTGAACAAAATCTACAGGATTATGATGAATTTTATTTGGGCCAGATTGGGACAACACAAAATCCACCTCATCAGATGGGAGAAGATATCTATCCTAAAGAAATATGGAGGTTGGGGAATTATGGACATAAAAAATTTTGGCAGGGCATTACTAATGAAATCATTATGGCGGGCACGTTTTTTTGTGAGTAAATGGAGTAACATTATCAAGGAAAAATATTTTACAAACAAAAGAGTGGAGGAATGGATAAGGGAAGGGCTTATTGGAAAACATACTGGGTAAAATATTTTGAATGATTTAAACAAAAACCGACAATGTTTCTTGGAGTGCATATGTTGGAAGATAGACAATGGACATATCATTATATGAAGAGACAAAATAGCAGGGACAACCCAAAATCACATATTGGGGGTATAAATCACATAGAGACTACAATCGGGGGGACATTTCTTCATTGCACATGTCATCAGGACATGGTGAGATCACTTCCTATCCTGAAAAATGGGCCGGAAATTGGCCTCACAGGAATCAATGCTGAAAGATGGGAAAGATATATATCTAATAGTGCTAGTATATGTAGATCGAGGATGGGGGACAAAATCACATGGGATGGCAACGTACACAATGGGGCCATTACGGTGGTTGATAGCTATATGTTCAGGTGAAATCATAAAATGGATTTAAACCAATATTGTATCTACAAAACGTTCTGGAAATTACATATTCCAACCAAGATGATATTATACACTTGGCTTGTGTGGCAGAACAAAAAATTATCTTGGGATAATCTGGAAAAGAGCGGCTTTCATGAACTAGGGAGGTGTGTATTCTGTAAAGGGGCTTTTGAAACTAATCTACACCTTATGCTCAGTTGCCTAGTTGCTGATCAGGTATGGACATGGTCATCTAAAATTCACTCTTTTATCTTACAATCACACTATACTATTGAACAAGTTCTAAATGGGTGGAGTACCTTTTTGTTTTATTTCAAACAATTCCTATTATTATCTTATGGAAACTATGGATGGCCTGAAATGCAATAATATTTGAGGACTAGACACTTAACACAAATCGGATTATGGACAACCTTCTGAAATGGATGGGTCCTATTGACATAAAAACCTCCCCTCCTGGAGACATGAGCATTTGACTACAACCAATACATATCAGTTTCCATGTGGGATATTTTGATCGAGATGCACAAGAAAGACTATGTGGATGTGGAGGCTGGCTGAGAATCACATAGGAAATGCACTACAATATACAATGGCGTGGTGGGAACAAATCCAATTTATGGGAAGAAACTATGGCAATGTGGGGGACTATGTGGTATGAAAAACAATTGAATATTCATAATCTTCTGATTATGGGAGACTCCATATCTCTACCACACCTGGTGGGCTGGTTCAAACATTTGCAGATCCTCAAAGACATGTTTCAACATATCACTTTCTCCCACATTCACAGGGAACAAAACACAGTTGTTGATTCTATGTCAAAAATGGGACTCTTAGCGATGGTAGATATCTTGATCATATACAGGTTTGATGGGGATGAGCTCATGGAAGAGACAAACATTCCTCTCCCATGGAGATAAAATGGGGTATTACTATCACGTAGGATAATCATCTATGGTTAACATGGTAGGGGACTGTAATTGTTTGTTTTTTATATGTTTTATAGCATTTTGTTTTCTTAGTTTCACTGTGTTGATGATACACCTCAGGATGTTTTTTACTAAGTATTGTGACTGTAGATACTAATCGTATTGCAACACTCTTGCAATGCATTTGGTATGAGTAGATGATGAAAATATGATATGTAGACAATTGTCATACTTTATTTTTTAGAAATTATGTATTTTTTAAAAGTTGTACTTGTTCATCTATAAAAACCAACGATTTTTCCCCTCTAAAAAAATGGCTTATGAGTGAAGCTACCAACATGATGAGATATTTGATGAAGTTTGAGCACCTGATCATGCAATTCACTTGTTTCATAATTATGAGCAGAGATAGATTCAAAAAGCAGTTTCATCGCTTTGGTGGCTGAGGAAGACGAGTTTGGCTAGACACCCTTAAAGATAACTTTGTTGCGAGCTAGCCAAACCACCCAACACAAAAACATAGGGAGAGCCATCTAGCACCCCATATATACTGAAATGGATTTTCTTTGCCAAGGAATTTTGGTTTTATAGCCCTCAAAAATCTCTTTCCAACTATCTAGAATGTTTGCTATATCACTGACATTTCCCATGGCATTTTTCCAAGCCTCCACCATGAAGATGCACTCTATAATGACATGTGGAATGTATTCTTTAGCCTTCTCACACATAACACATCGATATGGGCCTTGAATGTTCCTTTTTTTAAGGTTCTTTGTTGTCAAAATAATCCTAAGAACCATTTCCCATTAGAATATATTGATTTTTGGTAGACATCCCTTATGTCAAATTCTTCCCCATAGCATATCTGATGGAGGATGAGGAAAATTTTAGACTAACATTTCATATCTCACCTTGAAAAATAGAGGCACTTATTTCCTCCTATCCATGTTCACTGATCCAATCTTGTGGTTGCAATTAGAGTGAGGCCCTTTAATGAATTGACTAACATAATAAAGTAAGTTTGGAAATTGTGGGTAGATTGTGGCATTTCCAACCAACCCAATGACCATTGGCACTAGAGGAATTTTGAGGTCTAAAATCAGCCTCAAAACAAAAATTTACAACCAAAATCACCTTTATAATAACTAATAGGATTCAAGATGATGATGTCAACCATGGGGGATGATCCACCATTTTTGGAGTAAAAAAGTAAAAAAATTAAAAATTAAAAAATATAAAACAACTTTTTCACCTCATATTTTCAACTTATCTCCCTACAGATTTACACAAAGTTTGAGCAGGAGCACTCATTAAATGTATAATTTAATTACTCATTCAAGGAATACCCATGTTACATACTTTCATTGGTCCCTATTACATGAAAATTATAAATACATGAAAAATGTGTTTGCAATCATTTCTTTCCATGTATTTCTAATTTTTCATGTAGCAGGTGGTGAGCCCTGTTATTGGAACAAGAGTGATGCAACTCCTAAGGGATCCTCAACTCTATTTATAAACCCAAGGTTCATACAAAATTCGAGGTGATAGTTCTAAATTCCTAGTAGATGCGATTCTACTCATGCCACCCTCAACTAGGACATCTAAATAATAGTGCTCAAAGGTCATTCCTCCTACTGGATTAGAATGAAAGATGGCTAATGTAGATGCAATTTAGAAGCTACCTCTAATTATGAAAAAAAATGCTATTGACTTCAACTTGTAAATTCTATTGAAACCATTCATGAAAAGACAAGAGCTAAACTACTTGCAAAAAGGAAACTACATTATCTTACAACATTCATCAAGCTATCAGATCTACCTGTAGAAAGGAAGATAATATCTCTTGCACAACCTACCAAATTGTAATTCAAGATTCTATGTACCATTTAACTAACTCACACTTGCATGTAAATCAATATTCTATTTATGCCAAATCTGTGATAAGAAAACTAACACTATTATGTTTTTGCAATGAGAGAAAAGGAGGGTTTGGAGTAGCCTAAGAGTTTCCCTTGATCATGAAATCACAATTGGAGGTCAACATACTTCTAAAATAAGTCCAAGTTGCAGTAAGGATCAAAACATGTGGAGCAAATAGGTCCTACAAGAGTGCTACAAGAGGTAGCTATAGGAGCCCTGTATTACTACAAGAGGGCCTATTATGCTACAGGAGGATTGCTGAGAAGGTTTGATAGGGGAACATGATGGTTTAAGGATATGGAAAGGTGCATGGAGGTTGAGGTAGATGAGTTAAGTGTGGTTGAAGCCCCTAGCCAACCTCAAAGCCTCTTGAAGGCTAATTTTTCACTAGGAAGGATGCTCTCGGTGACCTGTGGAAAATGATCTCATGAAACAAAAAAATTGGGACAGAATTTGGGGTTCACAAGAGAAGGTGAGGGAGTCCAAGATGGAGGTGGTGAAGGTTTCTTTGTATGAAAATTCAAACAACCCTACAATCATTACATGCATACATACATTTCTTATTGAAAAGATGAAACAACTAGTATTAGAAAAGATGAGTTGAATTTAAATGCTATCTAATATATGTAGAACTCTGATCTAACCAATAAACCAACTCCTATGCTACAACAAGCACATGAAAAATAATAAGACTAACACAAATCTTCTTCCAAGAAATCATAAAAATAATTATTTTGGGTTGTGGTTGTACATCCTTCAATTCATGCTCCCATGAGAGAGATGAGGTAGAGGTCGCAATCACAGATTTTGATGGATTATTCTCTACTGAAATGAAAGAAAATAAGCAATGCTCTCAAACTAAAAGAGATACAAGTACAAAAGAGGGACCTAAGCCACTAGGTTGGGAACACCCCCAAAAGTCTCAGTCCTCTGGAACTAACTCAGTGATGAATCAACAAGCAGCTTCTCATTATCATTGAACCAATGTCTAATACATCAAATAAGAATCAAAATAACAACGCCAAGTTCCCGAGCTCAATAGCTACCTAGCTGAAAGCAAAACTGGAATCCTAATGAACTTTACTATTTGCTTATTTATATAATATGGTAGCTACTAGCAGCTCCCTAGAAAATATGAATATTTGTCTCCTACAAGTTGAGAATGATGGATCTTATTCCTCATTAATTTCACTTGCTTGGTTACCAATGACCTCAAGCTGATGAGAGAGAGAGAGTGCTACAATCTTGGGCTAATTGAGGAAGTTAAAGAGGTGGAAAACCAATTAGATTCTCTCCTTGGTATCTACTTCAAACCCTTGCATAGAAATCATCTCAAAAATTTCTCCATTCCCTGCAATTAAACCATATTAGGCCACATGACATGACAAGCATATTTTATCCTTCTCACTAAGCATAATATAACAAAAGATGTAAATAAATGTGAGAGAGATAGTTCTAAAGCTGGTGGATGGCATCATGACCCTTATAATGTATCTATTAATGAGTCTCATCATCACCCTCCCTACTGAAATTGTTGCTCATCCTTTGAGAAACTTAGTCATCCATGTGCATCTCTCTCATGGACCTGGTGGCCTCCCAAGGCACTTCAAATGGAGTGACTTCCTGGGGATAGAAACATGCATTCTTCTCTATTTATGTCCACTCCTTCTGCTCCCTTACTTCATCTCTTCCTTATTGTAAGCATAGCAGCAAGGGTGGAATGAGCTTGAGTCCTATCCACCTAAATTTCATCCTTTGCATTATCCTCTTGTATAATGGTGTTCTCTCCAAAAAAATTCCTCAGCATTTCAGGAGAGTGATATTCTCTGATCTGTATGTTGTGAGTTAAGGAATGCCATATCCTCTGGAAAGCTTGCAGGATTATTGTTCACAATAACCTTAATGTGTCTTCAAAGTGTAGGATGGATTTTTTCTGGCTGGAAAGGTATTTAGGTGCTAAAACAACATCATTGGAGACAAGGCCATGATTGCTAATGAAAACCCTTGGGCTCACTAGCTCTGCCCTAATATATAATGGTTCCTTTTATTCCTTTGTCATTATCCATTTCACTTCCTTAGATCTTGTCTCCTCATGAGTCATCCAAGATGTTAAGGCCATAAGATGTATATCCCCCAATGTTGCATTAGGATCCAAAAAGTTCATATTTATCAGAGTGAGGTTGTGTATGTAAAATTCAACCAATTTTTCTTTGTCTTCCATGTTAGCTTGGTTGCAAAATTCAATGAAATATTTGTAATCCTGAAAGGGCATAGATCCATGTTGTGCCAATATTTTGATTTGGAATTGTAACCACAGTTCTTTGAGAAATAATGCATAAGACTTTGATTGTTGTCTGCACTGCAATGTCTCCATGGAGAGGATTTCCATGGTGGCAAGTTGTGTTTCTTTCTCTTGCAGCCTCTCTCTCAACCTCATATTTTTTTCCTATAATTGTTCCTTCATTATAGACTCTCTCATTCTAATATTACTTACCTCTTTTCTCATTTCAATGACCTTTTCTTACATGATGCCTACGTCATCTACCTTCTTAGACTTAGCACTCTGCATCCACCTGAAGGTTCTTCCTCTTTCTATCTCTAACTCATAAAGAAGTGAGACTGCAAATGTTTTGGTGATAATCCTCCCTCCTTTAATGCATTTATAGTAGGAACTCAATATAGGTTGTGTGATAGGTTCTTCAAGCTCTTGTAGACTCTTTTCAACAATTTTTGATGTGGTGGCTACCTTTTGTGAATCTATATTGGGATCCTATAGCTTCCCCTATTCTGCATGTAGCAAATTATGCCCCTCTTGTAGCAAACCTTGTCGCTCCTATAGCTTCTCTTTTTCCTCTTCCTCAAATGAAAATTGTGTTCTTGGCTTCTTGAAGGTGCATACCTAGTGGTGGGCCTACTCACATGTGCTAGGGTGACTTGTTTTTTGTTCTAGAAGGAGTGACCTCCTCAATTTTTCCCTCATTGGGTCCTATTTCTTCTTATTTGCTTAGGGACTCATCAATGATTATAGGAACCCTTGTAGGAGTTTGTGGCTTTCCTTTTCTAATTCTAGTGCTCTTCTTAGTTCTGAAATATAATTGACTTGGATTTGATTGATTCCTTTTTGGCTTGACAAGAGTGCCCAATGTAGTCAAGGTTACAACCACTTCCTGTTCATTGTCTTTTGTTCCTTGGGGTGGAGGAGTATTCTTGGGGCTCATTCTTTCTTCTCTTTTCTCCTCTAGTTATCCTTCCCTTATATCTGTTGTCTCTTTCTATTCTATTTTTGTTTCTTCTCCTTATTTTCTTGCTACCTCCTCCTCTTCTGCTTTTGTTTCTTCTCCTCTTCTTGTTACCTCCTCTTCCATCTCTCTTTATTCTTCTTATTCTGACCTTAATAACTCTTCCTCTTCTGTCTTTTCCCGTTCCTTTTCCTCTATTTTTCCCACTCTTCCTCCAATGCTAGAGGCTGGGGTTTCTCCTAGTGTGAGGGCTTGTGTTTCTATGAAAGTATCCTTATCCATGTCTACAAATTTGTTCCATAGGATAGGGATTCTAAAATGGTTTAGAGAATCTACCACTATCAATTTGATGAGGCAATGGTGGGCTAGGTGCTGGTGTTTTCCTTCCCTTAATTTTTGACTCATTTACTTGATGTACTGCAGGAGGAAGTATGACACACTAAGTCTTTGAGCAAGAGGTAGTTCTACCTTGAATATGAGTTCATGAAGTAATATAAAGTGGTAAGCATATACCACACTCATCCTTCCCTCATAGGATATGTACTTCAGAATATGGTAAGCCACCTCATCCCAAGGATAAGTTAGGATTTCTCTCCTAACTCTATTCTTGTCCTCAACATGATTTTATTTGGTAATGAAGAAATTATTTTTAACAGTGACAATAGTGGCTTTGTCTTCTATGATCCACTTGATCCCTAGAGGTACAGTTGTTACTCTGCTAATTATTTCAAGGCTGAGAGAGATATCCAACCCCCTCACAATAGTGGTGACACTTTCTTCTGTTTGGGAATTTGGAGCCATGGAAAATTAAAGGGCAAGGTGATCATCATACCCCTTCAATAAATCAAAGAATCCTAGCCATTGGTGTCTTCTAAAAATATCTATCACAAGAGTGTGTAGGTGGATTCTCTTGGTATCTGAGGGCTCCTTCCTGTTAAATCCTCCTGCCATCTCTTCTTTATGTATTTGATTAAGTGAGGGAGAGATGCTTCTTTTATAGATTCAATGTTTAATTCAATGGTGGTAGTGATTCAACATATCCTTGTCACTAACAATTGCCTATGTTTCAATCACTATACTGCTAAAAAGTACTTTTTAATTGCACAATTATACTGCCATCATATGTAGAATTTAAGTATAATCTTCATGCAATTTAATGGATGGATGAGGGAGATGGTGGCACTTACTTTTTTTCAAATAGCCTTGGATGAAGATGGTAATTTGGGGATCAATTTGAACCTCTGTGGCCCTTTTTCACCCTCTCAATATTCCTATAGCAATCTCTTGGCCCTCCTATAGAAATTGCAGGTATGCTTGTAGCTCCTTCCTGGTGCAAATGCATAATGAGGCTCGAAGCTCCTTGGTGGCACAATAAGCTTTTCCTTTCCCTAACTATTTTTAAATGAGCGAGTATGCAAAAGAAACCAAGACCATGTACCTGGAAATCACATGAGGTTTCCTCTTTTGGAACATTGTCCTCACTCTGACTAATCATATTTCATTCCCTTGTAATCAACACCCATTATTTGTGATCCCATCTTGGTCTATGTGACATCTCCATTTTCCATGAGCGCTCACCATCACTTTTAGTTCACTAGCCAAGGTTGGCCAAGTTAACTAGCCACCTCCAGCTTATTAAAACATCCCTTCTTGACATTTATACATTTTTGTTATTCAGACATAGGGAGGAGGTAAGAGTTTTCCATACCTGTGCCTACCTCATGATCGAACTATTGTAGGGATTTTCATGTTGGATTTGGACCATATCATTGACATCAAGGGAGTTGACTTGCTGATTTATTTCATGTGCATATCTTCATTTCTCTTCGTGATGATTGACTGTTGTATTTGCAGTGTGTGCACAGGTACTTTGTTGATGTCCAAGCTCCTGCTGATGGGGGAAAGTATTATTGGGAGTGATATGAGTTCTTCAGAGTTGTCTCATAAGGTTCCATAATCCCCTCTAATGAGAAAAAAACAATATCAATGCTTTCTATGTTGTGTGCACAGGCTACTACAAGAGGAGGTTTCTTCCTGTAGCAACCCTTTTATTTTCCTTTGGGGTCTTCAATCTGCATGATGGTGATGAGGGAAATTGTAACAAGTCCTAAAGATAGTACTAGGATCATGAGAGAGTAGTGTAGACACTTGTAGAAATGGAAATAATGGCTTCTATGTTTTTGTTTTTATTTTTTAAGAGGTAGGAAAAAGTGGGGAATTTGAGTGATTTTTTTTGTGAAATGAGATGGATGATGGAAAGGTAATGGGTGGGGGGGGGGGAGGAATTATTCATCACTTTTAAAGTCATAAGGTTCCATTTGGGCTTACCTCTTCCTTGTATCTCCCTCTTGTAGCTTTTCAAAACCCTCCTGTAGCACCACAGGACCTTCTTGTAGCATCACAGAGAGGAGATTAAAACTTGAATTTTAGGCTAATGGGATGGTAGAGAGAGGTGATCACATGAGTTGATATGATGGATAGGAAGTGGATGGATGGAAGAATGAAGGAAATATTCAAAATTTTGGTCCTATAGCCATAAAATATTCCACTGTGTGTTACTACTAAATCCATCCAAGAAAGAGAAGAACTTCTTCCCTACAAAACCATATAAAACTTGGTTAATGAAAGGCAAAGGGAAATGGTATTTCTTTTTTGCCTTATTCAGTTCTCAGTAATAAACATAGATTCTCCACTTCCCATTCTTATTTGGGACTAATACTAGAGGGGAAACCCACTCGCTATCTGAGATGGGGTATATGAACCTTGCATCCAACAACCTTTGTAATTATTCATTCACTATGTTCTTAAGGGATGGGTTCATTCTCCTCTGATCTTGGTGCTAGGTTTTAATCCCTCTTTTATTTAGATGTGATGAGTACAAATCAAGGGATGCACCCCTTTAATTTCTTTATAGTCCCAAGCAAAATCATCTAAGTGTTCTCTCATCATATTGCACAATTGATATTCTTATTTGACCGAGAGAGAGGGGTTGATATTTAAGGTTCTGGATGGGAAAAAATCTACAAATTTTACATGTTCTGGACTTGGGTCATCTGAGCATAATTCATTCCAAGGACTACTCTCAGATTCTTTCACTAGCTCATCAAGAGGAATGGTATTGAGGGGTTGGTTCTAAAGGATATGGTCAATGAGGTCATCTTCATTAGGTTCCCCCCTCCTGTAACAACATCTAGGGTACATATTGGGTAGGGTGTTGTATGATATACTTCATATTCATCCTCATCCTCAAGCCATAAAGGTAGATCATGTTCAAGAGGAGGATGAGCAGGAGGGTACAATATCAATTGTTTTGATAAGGGCCCATTCTTGATGGTCATGTTCCCAGCCCTACAACTGATATAGGCATTAATAATGGCCAACCAAGGTCTTCCTAAGATAATAGGATAACCATTAAACTTGGTTTTGGATTGGAGCACTAGGAAGTTAGTAGGATACTCCCAAGAGTCAATGGAGATGATGACATCCTCAACAACTCCCTCAGGAGCTACTATGGATCTATCTGCAAGCTGCAACACTGTGGGAGTCTTTTCTTAAGGCTTATTGAAGGTTCAACTTTATGATGGTTTCCTTAGTCATCACGTTGATGGAAGCCCCAAGATCAATCAGGGTATGAGGGAAAATGATGCCATCAATATGCACATCCATTATTAGGCTTCCAAGGTCTACGTATTTTGGAAAAATTACTCTCCCCAACATCAAATTAGATAATTGACCAACAACATTGATGGTGGCAGTGTATCTCTTCTTTCTCTCAATATTTTTGAAACATTTCTCCTTGATAAGCTTATTATAGATGGGAACATACTTAATATCCTGGAGAAGGGGTATTTTAACAAACAAATTATTGAATTCTTCCAAAATTTCAACCTCTTATGGGGTGTGCTAGCCAGGGTGGATCAATTTCTCAGGAAAAGGAGGTGGATTTACTTGAGGGGTACTCTCTTCCTTTTCCTCTTCAAGCTCTTTAGGTGAATATGGTGGATGTTTATCTAGAAGCACTATCCCAAACCTAAGGTTGATCTCTTGGATCTTAACAACAAAGGAAGGATAAGATGTCTCTCCACTGTAGACTTGTTGTGCCTGCTTGTCATTTGGGTTCAGATTGGGTTGAGAAGGCATCTAATGTTGCTTGAGTCGAGCAGGATGAGTGAGTTGTGGTTGAGGTTCGGGTGGAGGAAGTAAAGAAAGAGGTTGGTTAACTTGAGGCCTCCAACCTTGTGATCAGTTTCCCCTTGAGAATATTGGGGTGGATAAGGCTGAAAAGGATGGTTGACAGATTGAGGAGGATATGGAGAATCTTAAGTCCAAGAAGGGGGTGTGGAACAGGATGGGTGCATGGAAGAGTACCAAGGTTGCAAGGATGTAGTCTAATTTGGATTATAATAAGAGTAGTGTGTACCATTCATTCCTTATTGATATGGCTTGGGTCCTTGAGGTCTTCTTTGATTGATGAAACAAAGTTGCACTAACCCCCCATTCATCTCCTCGATATACAACTTTTTGTCCTGGAAAAGAAGGGCATTTGGTTGTTGCATGATTTTGTTCATAGATTAGGAAAACCTCTATGACATTTAAGGGGAGCTTGTTCCTAGGATGTCTTTTGGTGCATCTTGGGAGAAAAATAACTAGTGCTCTTTCTACTTCCTCCTATTTTCTTTTGATTTGCATGGTATCTATTTGTAGTGCAAAGGTATGCAACGATTCACTCTTGAAATCCTCTAGCATGTTGCCTATCTCATTCTTGATGGAAGTTGTGGAAGGAGAGGAACTGACTAAGCCTTGACTAGCCCTACCCTTCTTTCTAGTAGCCCTAGAATGATTCTTGAACACAATTTTAATTTCACCATAGAATATGGATAAATATCTCCCCTAGACAACATGTTGAGAGTCTCCAACATGACCTCCCTAATCCCTAGGAGAAGAACTAGTTTGAGTGATTCAGGATCAAGGGTGCAATTGGCCCTCCTATAACTGAGTTGAAATATTTCCTCATAGTCTTCTAGGGATTCATCAAGTCCAAGGGCCATTATAAAGATTTATTCCTTAGTTTCCTTGGACCTACAATAGTCCTTGTACTTTTTATTAAAGGATTGTTGCATTAGGGACTAGGTAGTGATGCTACCCCCAGGGAAACCCATAAATCAATGCAAGGATGTATCCTTAAGGGTATAGGGAAATAGCTTCAACTTCTGGTCATCATAGGCATAGTCATAGGTCCTATAGACAATAAAAAATTCAAACATGAAGGTATCAAGATTCTAAGAGGTTAAGACATGGAAATGTAGAAGAGAAGTAGGGCTTATATTCGTCATTCTATTGTCTCCATTAGTCTCTCTAATAAGGAAAACCTCATTGTCCTTGTTTTCATCCATATATTGGGTAGGTAAAGTGGGTTCTTCTTCTTCCCCAATAGGTTCTTCAAAAATTTCAGGTTGCTCACCTAGAGGGTCTTCTAACTCCCCTGTAGTCAAAGAGGTAAGTTGACATCCACTGAAGAAGAGTGAAGGTTAACTGCTTGTGGGTGTGGGGGATTTTGGTAAGAATTTTCATTGAGTATCTCTACTCCTACGAGTCATGAAAGATTTTTTTTCTCTTTTTATTTTAGGTTACTTTTTCAAAACTGTGTGCAAAATAGAAAACAATTCTTAAGAAGAAACAACATCTACCTAGACACCCCCTGGCAACGTTGCCAAAATGTGGTGAGCCATGGTATTGCACTAAAAGTGTTGTAACTCCCAAGGGATCCTAAAATCTATTTATCAACCTAGAGTTTTTTCAAACTTCAAGGTGATAGTGTTATATGTACAGTAGATGGGATTCTACTCATGCTACCCTCAACTAGGACATTTGATCAATAGTTCTCTAAGACCATTCCTCCTACTGAATTAAAATGAAAGCTAGCTAATGAAGGTGAAATTCAAAAGCTACATCTAAATATGACAAGAAAAATGCTATTGAATTCAACTTGTAAATGCTATTGAAACCATTCATGAAAAGACAAGAGCTAAACTACTTGTAGAAAGGAAGCTACATTATCTTCAACATTCATCAAGCTATCAAATATACTTGCAAAAAGGAAGCTAATGTCTCTTCCATAACCAACCAGAGTTTAATTCAAGATTCCATGTACCTATCTCACACTTGCATGTAAATAATTATTCTACTTGTGCCAAATATGTTATAAGAAAATTAACATTATTTTGTTTTTGCAGTGAGGGAAGAGGGTTTTTAGTGGCCTAGGATTTTCCCTTGATCATGAAATCATAGCTGGGGGTCAACATCCTTCTAAAATAAGTCCAAGTTGTAGTAAGGATAAAAAATAGTTGAATAAAGAGGTCCTAAAGCTATGCTACGGGAGGCTGCTATAGGAGCCTTGTATTGCTACAGGAGGGCCTCTAATGTTGCAGGAGGGCTGCCGAGAATGTTTAATAGGGGAAAATGATGGTTTAATGGTATGGAAAGGTGTATGGAGGTCGAAGTAAATGTGTGAAGGGTGGATGAAGCCCCTATCCAATCTTAGAGCCTCTTGACAATCTATTTTGTACTAGGAGGGATGCTCTTAGTGACCCTAGGAAAATGATCTCATGAAATAGAATTTTTGGGACAAAATTTGGGGTTCACAAGAGAAGGTGAGGGAGTCCAAGATGGAGGTGGATAAGGTGCCCTTATCTATAGATTCAAATAGCTTTACAATCAATACATGTATACATCCATTTGTTATTAACAAGATGAAACAAATAGTAGTGGAAAATATGAGTTGAATTTAAATGTTATCTAATCTATGCCAAAACTCTTATCTAATCAATAAACCAACTCCTAATCTACAACAATAACATGAAAAATAAGATGAATAACACAAATATTCTTCCAATAAATCATAAACATAATGCTTTTGGTTCGTGGTTGTAAATCCTTCTATTTATGCTCTCATGAGAGAGATGAGGTAGAGGCTTTGATCATAGATTTTGATGGATTATTCTCTACTAAAATGCAAGAAACTAAGAAATACTCTGAAACTAAAAGAGATAAAAGTACACAAGAGGGCCCTAAGCCACTGGGTTAGGCCCAAATCTAAAAGCCTTAGCCCTCTAGAACTAACTTAGTGATGAATCAACAAGCAACTTCTCATTATCATTGAATCAATGTCTAATACATCAAATAACAACCAAAATAATAGTGCCAAGTTCCCGAGATGAGTAACTACTTAGCTGAAAACAAAACTTGAATCCTAATGAGCTCTTCTACTTTCTTATTTATATAGAAGGGTATATAGTAGTATCTCCCTAGAAAATATGAATATTTGTCTCCTACAACTCGAGAATGATGGATCTTGTTCCTCATTATTTTCACTTGCTTGGTTTCCAATGACCTTGAGCTAATGAGAGAGAGTGTTGTGATCTTGGGCTGATTGAGGGAGTTAAAGAGGTGGACAACCCCCTATATTATCTCCTTATTGTCTACTCTGAGCCCTTGCATAGAAATCATCTAAAAAATTGCTCCATTTCCTGCAATTAAACAATATTAGGCCACATGACATGACAACCATCTTTTATCATTCTCACTAAGTATAATATAACAAAAAATGTAAATAAATGTGAAGAAGAGATAGTTCTAAAGCTAGAGGATGGAATCTTGACCCTTATAATGTACTTATTTATGAGCTTCATCAGCAGGGTCCATTGAGAGTATGCAACATAGGTACTCCTTAGATGAGGAATTAAATTCCACATCCAACAAGCTGTCCCACTCAAAATAGAATAAAACCGTAGGGAGATAAGTTGAAAATACGAGTTGAGAAAGTAGTTTTTTGTTTTTTTCCTTCTAAAATTTGATGATGTTGTCTAATCTTATTTTATTATTTCCACTGTTATATTATAATATTCCTTAGGAGGCTCATTTTATACCTCAAAATTCTCTAATGCATCCCATTTAAAAATGCCATCGATCTCATTTTATCCATTTGATTCCATCCTATTTGAAAGCTCATTAAATCCTTCATTCTCATCCATTAATAATAATTTTGTAGAAACATTATATTTCCATATATTAGTGTGCACACCATTTCCATCTTTCTACCTGATGTGATCAAGGATTATAGGGGCCACCTCTTTCCATAATTTCCATATTTTGGATCCATGCTCTAGCCATATTTCTCTTTCAAGCCTAATGAGCCTTCTTTAGTGAAAATATTTATGCCCAAAGACCTGCTTCCACCATTCTTTAGAGCCTAAGAGAAGACGCCAAATAATATTTTCTCCCAGGGCCAAATTCACGAACTCAAGTTCTTTGATCGCTAACCGACTGAAGTTTTTAGGTAGATAAACTATGCTCCCATTCACCAAATTGAATTTGTTATCATTATTTTCCCCCCTTTCTAGAGGAAAATTTGAAGATTGCCACTGTTATGATGGATTATTCCTTTAGGGGTGAGAAAAACAAGTCCCATATAAATAGGAAGGGATGAAAATACATATTTAATTAATATAACATTCCCTACTGCATTTAGGCATTGCAGTTCCCTGGATTGAATTCTTTTCCTTATTTTTTACAAAACCTCCTCTAATCATCAAAAATTGTATCTACCAATGAAATACAAATTCCTAAATATTTAAATGATTTCTAATCAATTGCAAGAGGGAATTATAATATCCTTAGTATCTTATTTAATGCTACTTCAGAACAATTCCATCCATATAGTTGGCATTTATTTTTATTGAAAAAACCTCTTGATAACTCAAAATAGGAATTCAAAATTGAAGTGATTTACAATTAGTTTGGAGCCCCCCCCCCCTCCCCCCCAATGAGGAGGGTATCGTTTGTGAACTTTGAAAGATTTAATCCTCTTACATTACGTGCAATGTTAAACCCCACAAGCTTGCCTTTGTGTCTTGCCTTTTCCATTCTTACTCTGTTAGAAAAATATATATTACAAAGAAATGGAACACATAAAATATTGTAGAAACAAAAATTCAAAAATGCATAAAACAAGAGAGACATAGATATATGTGGTTCACCCAATTTGGACTACGTCAATGGAGAAACAAGAAATCCTTCCTTTTATATTATCCATAAAAATGAAGAGATAAATCCTACAACAGATCTGCTGTAATTTCCTCTTTCATCTCACAGAACCTCCTCTCTCTCTCTCTCTCTCTCTCTCTCTCTCGGAATAATAATCCACAGTCACAATACAATTCCCTCATATAAATTAAGGGGGTTCCTTCTAGGAATAAAACCCTAAATTAACATAACTTCTATCGTTAGATCATTCACCTAATGGATGACCCAGATTGACTATGAAATTACAATATTTTATAAGGAAAATTTTCATCTATTTTTAGCTTCGAGGGTACTGCCCCTCAACCCTTGCTACTGGGGGGCCTCATAAAAGTTACTCCCCCCCCCAAAGAAACCCATGACGATGATTAAAAGGGAAAATTTGTGGACTTGTTAGGAATAGGGATCTAACACGACTAAAACAAAAACCTCTGAACAATTCGGAAGATAATCAGACTCCACAACCAACAATATCCCTCTTGGAGAGTAATTATAGTAACTCCGTCATTGCTTCACTTATTGAAAAATGCTTCCACTTTGGACATGATTGTTTCTCATATTCATCATCATACTTGAAGACCAACTGAAACTGAGAAGAATATCAGTTTCTCCCTAGTTACAACTTTTTTTAACATATCTGCAGGATTTTGGCTAGTGAGTATCTTTTCTAGCTTCAACTGTCCATCTTCCAACACCGAACGTATGAAATGGTACTTGAGTTCTATATGTTTAGTCTTGGAATGAAATGTTGAGTTATTTGTAAGATTAATGGAACTCTAGCTGTCACTATATAACCTGTCCATCATCTGCTTCTTTCCTAGCTCATCCACAAAACTTTGTAACTAAATCATTTCTTTACTAGCCTTTGTAGCAGCAACATAATCTACTTCCATTGTTGAAATTGCAACAATGTTTTGCAACTTTGAAACCCAACTGATAGATTCTCCACCTACAGTAAACACATACCCTATGGTGCTCCTCCTATTATCTCTATCACCTTCCATATCTGCATCAATATATCCTTGTGGAGCAATGTTTGAACCACCAAAGCATAATTCTTGATTTGTGGTACCTCTAGGGTACATGAGAATCCACTTCACTACCATCCAATGATCTTTTTCTGGATTGTTCATATGCTTGCTTACAACTCCCACTACATGTGTAATATCAAGCCTTGTGCACACCTTTGCATACATTAAGCTTCAAATTGCTAATGCATATGGAACTTTACACATATAATCCATCTCTTCCAGAGTCTTGGGACACATCTCCTTACTTAGTTTGAAATCGCTAACCAAAGGTGTACTAACTAGTTTTTCATTATACATATTAAATCTTTTCAACGCCTTTTCTATGTACTCACTCTAAGACAATGTTAATTTGTGAATTTTCTTGTCTCTAGTTATTCTCATACCAAGAATTTGTTTTGCAAAACACAAATCCTTCATTGCAAAAGAATTTGCCAATTTTCCTTTGAGCACATTTATTTCCTATGTGTTAGACCCTGAAACAAGAATTTCATCTGCATACAATAACAATATCATATAGTTGCCATCATTTTGCTTTTTAGGATAAACACAATGGTCAGAGTGACATCTAGTATAACCTTATTCAAACATAAACCTGTCAAATTTTAGATACCACTGCCTTAGAGCATATTTTAAGCCATACAATATCTTCTTCAATTCGTACGCTAATTTCTCCTTCCCTTTGACCTCATACCCTTGTGGCTGCTGCATATAGATCTCTTCCTCCAAATCCCCATTGAGAAAGGTTGTGTTTAAATCTAACTACTCAAGATGCAAATCTTTTGCTTCCACAATACTTAAAAAAGTTATGATTGAATTCATTTTAAAAATAGGAGATTTTTTTCATCAAGTTCTATACCTTTCTTTTGTGCAAACCCCTTCACCACAAGTCTAGCTTTATACATCTATTTTCCTCCATCTTCTTCCTTGAACTTCTAAACCGATTTATTTTACAATGTTGTTATACCTTCAGGAAAATTTACTAAGTCCCAAGTGTTGTCATGCATCAAGGAGTCCATCTCTTCTTCCATGGATTTGTCCCACTTCTTCCTAGTTTCTATATGAATTTCTTCTTCATATCTTTCTGGTTCACTACAATCAGTCAACAATACATAATATAATGAAGGAGAGTGCTTTTCATGGGGTCTACTTATCTTGGTAGATCTTCTAACATCACTTTTAGGTGTTTGAGGTGCTTGTTGTTGTTGTGGCTACTGATAATTATGATTTTCATGCCTCTTTACTTTTTTTGTGATCTCATCAAACACTGCATATTCTTTGTTTTCTCTTTCCTATTTCTTTTCCTACATTTGATCCTTATACAATACCTTTTCATTGAATATGACATCTCTTCTCCTAATGATTTTCTTATTTTCATAATCATAAAAGCCATAAACAAAATCATTAACACCATATCCAATAAAGATACATTTCTTTGATTTTTCCTCAAGCTTTGTCCTATTTGATTTATTAATGTGGATAAAGGCTTCACAACTGAAAGTATTTAAAAATGAGTAGTTTATCTTTTTATCTGTCCATGCCTCCTGTAAAATACCACCATTCAAGGAACTTGAAGGCCCTATATTTATTAGATAAACAACAATATCTACAACATCTTCCCAAAATTGTAACGAAAATCCTGCATGCAGTCTCATACACCTTGTGCACTCCATGATTGTCCTGTTCATCCTTTCTGACACACTATTTTCATGTGTGTTCCTGGAATGTTATTCTCTCCATGAATCTAGTGCTCTAAACAATAGTTATCAAAATCTTTGCTGTAGTATTCACGTCCATTTTCTGATATGAGACACTTCAACTTCTTTCCTGTCTCATTCTCAACCAAAGATTTCCATTTCTTGAAAGTATCAAATACAACAGATTTACTTTGAATACAATAAATCTAGTTTTTCCTAGTTGCATCATCAATAAAAGTAACATAGTAACCAAAGCCACTGAGAGATGATACTTGAGTAGGTCCCCATACACCAATATGAACAAGATCTAATTTTTCGATCTTCTTTTCCTTCCTAACTTTGATAAACCTAATTCTCTTCTATTTTCCATAAACACAATTTTCACAAAAATCCAAATCAACATGCTTCAAACCTGGCAACAAATTTCTTGAGTGAAGAATCTACATCAATTTCTCAGTCATATGCCCGATCCTATGATGATAGAGTGTTGTTTCTGCTCATGTGGAGGTTAAAGCATTAACAAAATTAGAAATACTATTTCATAAATACAATGTACAATCCTTTTCTCCTTTTACTATTACCAAGGCTCCTTTAGCGACCTTCTTGGTTTTGTCTATAAAGATAGTTACGCAACCTTCACCTCCCAAATTCCCTATTGAAATTCAGATTTTCTTCATATATGGAGCATGCCTTACCTCCTTCAATATCCATTGGTTTACATTATGTTTCTTTATAAAAACCTTACCCATTCGAATGATTTTATAGGGTTTATCATCACTGAGATGAACCTATCCAAAATCTCCTTGAACATAGTCATGAAAATGTTTCCTATTAGGTGTGGCATGGAGTGAGGCCCCTGAATCTACCACCAAAGCATCAATAATATTCTCTAATGAAAGAATCAAAGCATCCTACAACACATCACTTGTCATATTCACTTCATGATTGTTCTCTTGTTTTCCATCTCCTTCTTTTCCCTTTCGAGATTTACAATCTTTCTTCAGGTGTCCTTTCTTCCTACTTTTATAGCACACTATCTCTGGTCTAGATATGGATCTACCTTTTCTTCACTTACTATGATTTCCTGGGCTCCTTCCTCTTTCCATTTTTATTCCCCTAGTCTCTGTAGTCAAAGCATGACCTGATGTATCACTGGAGCTTTTTTGTTGCATTTCCTCACTAAGGATGGCACCAACAACATCATTAAACCTTAAATTACTAGATCTAGAGGAGGAGTTACTAATAGCCATAACCAGACCATTCCAACTTTATAGAAATGAGCATATAAATAACATAGCCCTAATTTCATCATCAAAATTTACCCCTACAAAACTTAACTAACTGGTAACCATGTTAAATTCATTTAAATGATCAACAATAGATCCACCTTCTGACATATTCATATTAAATAAAATCTTCATAAGGAATACCTTATTGAGACTGAGGGTTTTTCATATATTTTGGCCAACTCCATCATTAAACCTTCTATTGTCGTTTCCTTTTAAATGTGCCACCAACGTTGCCAAACACAATCATATTGTTCCTAGTTCCTTTTTGTAAAAAATCTCTCATTTTACATCTGTCATATTGGTTGAATTATTTGATTTTTTGTTTAATGGTAGGTACATATGTTTCTGATACATATAACATTCAATCTGCATATTTCACAGCTAGTAGTTTTAGCCATTGAATTTCTCGACCCTAAACCTACCATATTTTGCCATTTCTCCCACTCGAACCATGAACCCTTCTCTCCTGCAAGTTTATCAACCAAATAAAACTTTGGCTCTGATACAATTTGTTAGAAAATTATTTATTATAGAGAAATGGAACACATAAAATAAAGCGAAAACACAAATACATAAATGCATAAAATAGGAGAGAGAAATATACGTGGTTCACCCAATTTGGGCTATGTCCACGGAGAAACAACCAGTTCTTCCTTTCATATTATCCATCAAAGTGAAGAGATACAACCTACAACATATCTGCTATACTTTTGTCTTCTCTCTCACATAGCCTCCTCTCTCTCTCTCTCGCTCAAAATAATAATCCATAGCCGGAATAAAATTCCAACATATAAACCGAGGGGGTGCCTTCTAGGGTAAAAGACCCTAAATTAACATAGCTTATGCCATCATATCATTCACTTCATGAACGACCCATATTGACTATGAGATTACAATATTTTACAAGGAAAAATTTCATCTATTTTTAGCTTCAGGGGCATTGCCCCCGAACCCTCACCAAGGGGGGGCTCATAAAAGTCATCTCCCCTTGGACCCCCCTAATGACGATTAAAAGAGTAGCGTTTCCACCCTGTTAGGACTAGGATTCCAACGTGACTGAAACAAAAACAATTGAACAATCAGGAAGATAATCAGGCTCCACACCCAACATACTCATGATTTCAAACACAATAATATAAACCAATGGGGAAAGGGATCAACCTTGCCTTAGTCCCATTGAAGTAACAAAAAAATAGGTGTTATGACCATATACTAGTGGCACTATCCATGGGAAGTCGATGCAAGCTTTAATCCATCTTATAAATTGATCTAAAATTGGATTAGGGTATTTCTTCCTCTTTTCCAAAATCAAATAAAACAAAAATTAGGACCGTGTTGATGCTTTGCAAGGTTAAAAATGGGTCTTGAAAAAAACAAGTTTCCAATATCCCTTCAAGTCATGAATTAGTATTCATATATAACTTAACATAATCAACATAACAACACATAATCCATGCAGGCATAATGAAGAGAAAAACAAAAGGTTTGTTGATGGAGTTCACCCCTCTTGGGCTAAATTTCCAGGCTTTTCAACATGACAAGACCACTCATATATTTAGTATCAAATGAAGTACATAAATGTTTGCTGATGATAAATATGTGGATATTACTCCTACAAGGTAATGTTATCTGTTGATGGTGCTGAACCTGTAAACATGTCAAGGGGATCTCCCTATTAATAAGTCCCAGTTAGACCTCAAACCGTTTGGTGTAGGAGTCCCAACAGTGGGTCATATGGTAATGCCTTGACCGAGATTTCACATAGAGGCAAGCAAGATAACTCTATTGGTAGCAAGTGTGTGACTGATGTAGTGAGTCAAGGAAGGTGCATGAGAGGTTCTAACACAAGCGGGTCATGATGAGTGCACCCCTTGGCAACCTATAACAGTACTCAGATGGGAAGGGAACACACAAGTGAAGATGCATCAAAAGCTAGAAAGCAAGTCAACTGACAATCCAAAGTGATGGTTAAACCAACATCACATCTACAACAAGACTCATAGAATTGCATACAAAATAGTTCATACACGATTACGTAAGTTAAACAACATACATTGCTACAACAACTAGAACATTCCAACTACAATAGCAACATATGCATGAAAACATGTTGGCTCTTATTATACAAAGAAGTATAAGTTCCATTCATACAATACATCCATGTAAACATGCTAGCCCCAACAATGGAATGTTACAACAACATCCCCCTACTCCTCCAAAGATATGTACTAGCTTCGTGTAGTGGAGAAGCCAAGGCATGTTACAATACTATCCAAGCTCTCTCCAAGATAGTCTTATTGGAAGCTTGGCTGACCAAAAGTGCTTACAATGAGTTATGAGGGACTATTTATAGCAAAGGGTGGGATGACCCTTGACATTCCCCTTTGTGACTATTCAACTACCCTCATGACTCTTCACCTACTCTTTGACTGTTACATCCAACTATTGACACTTGACTTACACTTGACATGACGTTACATTACAATGCACATGTATTCATGTGAGACAACATGACTTGAGCAAGCCATGCAAGACATCACTGCCACTTGGTCTGTTGTGATGAGACCAACTCTTTGACATGCTTGTGATGGTGAAGGTGGTGAACTGATGCCAAGATTGGTTGTCCGTGATGGTGTGCATGCACCCCATGGTGACATCTTCCTAAAGGTAACTCTTTCCTCCATTGCAACCAGTGCATTGGTTCAGATCCCTCATCCAACTCGTTTGCTAACCTACACATGGTATTCTTGGGTGCAGCTGAACTGACAACACACTGAGGCATAGTGTTTGTGCTAATCTTCAAGTGTGTGCTAGTGGTCATGCGCATCAACTTTCCGAAGTACATGTTCAAATCTAGTTGGACTGGCTTCTTGTCTTCGCCTTGATGAGTGTGTTGAATGGGTTGTATCACATGCGTGCCCCCAATGACATGCATGTTGTTGAATCCATTGCATGAAATCAACAATGCTGCTCACCATGTTTGCTCTGTGCCAGCTGCTGGGATGGATCTTTAACTTGTACAGGTGCAATTTCATCAGGGAGTGCATGTTGCACCCAATGCTGTTCCTATTCCTGCTGTAACTCATTCGTCTACCTCTGGAGCTTCATGTTCTTCCTTGAGTTGCTGCTTTAGCACATGCAACTACTTCTTTGTTCCATTCTCTATCTTCATGCAATATTCATGTCACACCATCACCTCATAGCCTCAGTCTCCAAATTTGCTTTCATCATCAGTGGATCTGCTTGAGCTTGCAACTTTGTTCCGCCTCTGTGTTCTCAACAGCCTTCCTCTTGCATTTGTTGCATTCATTGCATTCATTATGTTCATTGCGTTCATTGCATTCATTACACTCGTTGCGTTCATTGCATTCGGTATGTTGCCTTCATCTTCTGTTCATGATGATGCTTCTATCATATCTTGATGTCCTTGCCTACGAACAACTTGATATCTTCATAAGTAGGAAAGCTCATAGACATTTGATCGATTTCATCTCTAGGTGTGCTCTGAACATGGACTTTGACTTTTCTCTCTTGGAAACCATTGTACTTGCACTGCTGAGAGGCAGATGAACACCTACAATACCTAGAGACATGGCAACACTCATGGCAAGCAATCTGCCAGTCAAAAACCAAAATGAACTTGAGAACTGTCTTTCAACATACTTGTGTGACTGATCATGAAGGTTGTGCAATTTCGGCCAGGAGGTCACGAGACTGACTACCAAGATTATGAAAGGTACAGCCTGAGCTATTGGGAGACTAACTGACTGTTGGAACTATGCAATGCACAGTCTAGTCTGGTTGCTGGTTGCTGGAATTACGCAATGCCCAATCTCAGCTGGCAATGGTTGCAGGCTCAGTGACTGCATTATGCAATTTTCTGGGCCAACAGTCATTGTCCCTCAGAAATGCACAAAACAGTCCTAGAGGACAGTGCCTGGTTAGAAATGTGAATTTCTGGAGAGGAAGATAGAGCCTTCCTTCCCCAGATTGCGCAATGCTGTCTCAGTGAAGGCAGAGTCCGGACTGAGGTTGGTCTGACTCGCTGACAAGTAACTAAAAGAAAATATGATGGTGGATGCATGGCAACACATAGTGAAAGAAGAAGTGATTGATAGTGCATGGAAACATGAATGACAGATTCAGTAAACAGATCAACATGCATGTGGGTGAAGTGAGTCGTTGAATCAGCGACTGTTCATGGAAAACAGTTTCATGCATGTGACAATAGTGAGATAGCAATGAAAATTGAAATAGTTCTAGGACAAGCTAGTATACATGTAAATGATAGAAAGTGTTTAGAGAAATCAAGAAAACAATACTCACACAAGCGAAAACACAAAAGTGACAGAAATGCAATACAAGGCATGGAAGGCAGGCTTACCCCAAAACAATTGAGCTGAATGTGCCGACTACTCCTAGATGTGATGTGGGATGTCAGAGATACAAGTTTGATGTGAGGAATGAGCTCTGCAATGTCTGGTTGATGAGTTTTGATAGCATCAAGGTTGTGACACGCATGCCACAAATCTAGGGAAAGTGACACTTGGTGGGAGGCTTCTGAAATGATCCTTGCATTTAACCTCCAAATGCTAAGCATAGATCCCTGAAACAAGGGATGCCTTTGCATGCTAGCTTGGGAGAAGAAACCCATGCATGAGAGTCTATTTTACTCAATCTTGGAGGGAACTGGTCAAGTTAGCTGCACATGCAAGAGGTTGTTCAACTGCAGGGAGAAGATGCACATTTTTGGCAGGGACTTGGGCTGGTTGCCTAGGATATTTGCGCAATTTCTGGGCAGAGCAGCTAACTACTACCCATATTTGTGCAAATTCTAGGCTGAGTAACCCTACTTGGGAAAATTGCGCAATTTTCTCTGTGAGGGTTGACTAGCAGAATTACGCAATTCTGGAGCCTAGCAGGCTACCAGACAGGATTGTGCAATTTCTGGAGGGAAGGCTAGCTACCCTCCAAAATTGTGCAATTTATTGGGGGAGGTGCTCAGCCTACAGCTGGACCAAGTCCGGGTGAACAACCTGTGAGGGGAATGCATCGAGTTGTGATCGACAGGCTGTCTTTCTGCAAGAAAAACACTGAAGCTTGTGAACTTGACGAAGCAAGACAAGGTGTTGTGAAAAGTTGGTAGGGAAGTTCCAAAACAAAGTTAAGGCAAAATTTTGGAGGGTGGTTGTAGTCGCTACAACACTTGTCGACACACTGGTAGAACCCCAGCTCTCAGAATAGACCTTGTTTGTGAAAAGCAAGTCTAACACCTCTAGAAGTATTTTTTAGTTCTTAGCTCATCTTGGTTTCACACTAGCTTGATTGTAAGATGTAGCATCTGCCAAGCTCTTGGTCAATTGACACACATTCCAAGCCAAGGAAACACAATTGTTTCAACTGGGATTGAGGGGTATATTTTTTCATAGGAAGTATAGTCGTCAGAGTCTTAGTTTCATCTCTAGTGTTGCTCTGCTGCCAGCAGGTTTGGACAGTACCCCAATGGAGTCACATAGGAACACAAGCATGGCTCCGCTACCAGCGAACCTGGTCAGTACCCTGATGGAGTTACTTACATCACCTCCCTATGCAAGAAGCCTTTCTCTTCTTTTGCCTTATTCATTTTTCATTTTGATTTTTTTGACTTTTTCATTTTTTTTCAACTGTGCATAGCACTTATTCATTTCAGAGGCAAAAGAGGGATCCCGACTTATTGAGAGCAGAAGAGGTTGTTTTAGCAGAGAAGTAGTTTATTGTATATTTGACGTGCCTGTTAAGGCTTTCCCCCTCACCTTACTCTACTTGACTGAGTTGACAAGGGTTAACCCAAAAACAACTGACTAGAGAAGGTGAGACTAGTTAGCGCACAAGTGTTGTGTTTTTCACCAAGGTTCACTTCGAATAGTACGTATTTTCCTTCAATGTATCATGGATCAAAAGTAACAAGCTCTTCATATAGAGGCAAGATGATAGATAACCAAGTAGTGATAGCTATACAAGCCCTCTTTTACTTCACCCAGCTCATTTCAAAAGTCATACATGGTTTCACGTGAAACTAACCTATGAACGAAATGAGTGAACTAAATGAAAAAAGCGAACTAACAAACAACAAAGAAAACCAAGTGCAAAAGAAAAAATGAAAGCAAAGCAAGAAAGAAATCAAGTAATCAGAAAAACAAACAAACAAAACAAGTAAGCAAACAAACATGCAAGGAAACTGACTGAAAGCAAACACTACTCCTACTCCTACACTAATGCTGCGTGGGCCTAATCATGTGAAGTGATATTTCCAATGTAGCCACTCGCGCATTGGTTGACCCATGTTGGTGAAGGCTTGGTTTGTGAGCAACCCAGTTGTGCGAAACAACAAGCAAGAAAGATATAACAATGAAAAAAAGCACACTTCATGTTTCAAAGTGCCCACAGGACATAAGTGAGTGCAAGTGCATGACAAGCGGTCCATGGACTTATCATGGTGGTGTGTGACACTACGTGAAACTTTGAAGCATAAGCACACTCTTGACTTTGACATGCAAGAAAATGAAATAAATAAAGATAACTTGCGTCATGAATGAGTTCTTGCAATGTAAGATTCCTCCTATGCATGAGTGATGGGATCATGTAGTTCAAGTGGAGGAAACATGATCTGTGTGTGAGATGGATTTTCAATGCGTATAGATGAGTGATGAGGAGCCTTGGGTGATTGAACAGTTTCATGATCGGAAGTGAGACTAACCCCAAGAGAGCGAGGACTTGACATAACCATAAGCTTGGGCTGAAGTTCCTCGATGTCTTAGTTGTTTCAACTTCTTCATTAGATAGATCATCATAAATTGGTGGCTTCAAAAGATCAACTATGATAGAGTGATGATCATGATCAAATGTGAGAGTAAATGGATCACGATCACCATGATCAGAAAAATCAATGATTTCATCGACATGCTCATGATCAGATGAATCAAACAGAGGGGTAGATGAAAAGTGAACAAACTCATCCTTTGTGTTTCCGGAAAAGACAGATGAAATATCAAGTGGATTTTCAATGAATAACTTATCCTCTCCATTTTCGAATGATGGACCGATATCTGGTGAGTCCTGTGGGTGATCAACAATTGGTGCATCCATGGATGAAGACACATGCAAAATCATGGATGGTAGGTTCACCAAAGATGTTAGGAAAGAACGAAGGGGGCTCGGATGGAAGGGAGCCATCCTTCACCGAGTGTTGATGCTCAAACTCCCACTCATGCTCTTCATGAATGACAACGCATGTTGGTTGTGCAACACTAACTCCGTAAAGGGCTTGTTCCTTGTTCACAACAAGTGAAGAGTCTAGAATGGACAAAAACAAGACAACATCATCTGAAGGAACACCCGAGTGTGAAGATGGAGGTCATAGAACATAATGCATATGACAACTAGAAGGACTCCCAGCCAAATCTACATGAAAATTGAGTGAAGTGATGATGGGAGGATGTGAAATTTGAACAAGTGTGTGAGCATGATCCTCAACATCACTAGGAAGTGGTGGAGTTGTTGAATGAGAGGAAGGAGGACATTCAGTCAAGACAGTGACCACATCCGCATGAGATTGCATAGCCCCATCAGTGAAGAATGTTGGGTGAGGTTTGATCTCAAGCTTCTTCTTGGTGTTAGACTCCGTCTTGTCAGCCCGCTGCAGTCAAATTCACCAAGGTTCATTTCTCGTCATTTGCAGTCATCAAATACCAGTTTGGTCAAAAAGGGTCATTTTAATCCTTGAGTCCAGGGTTTTGTCTCCAGAAGTGTTCACTAACGCTTGCAAGCCAAAGAGAGCTTCAATAAGGTTTCACTTCAAAATTCACATTATTAATAATGTTGAAGGACATTTCTTCTTTAAAACTCTGTTTTAAAGAAGAAATTATTAAGTTCGTTTAATGCATGATTGATAAGGTTTCACAGTTCTTCAGGCAGCCCTTGTCATCTTGTCAGTTTTCAGTAGCTCCTGCAAAACAATCAACAGAAGAGCCATCAATCAAGCTCAGAAAATCAAAAAGGGAATTTGAAAGGCAGAGTTTGTATTAATGTGAAAAAGTGTCGAGCCAAGACAAGTCACCATCCCTGCAAAAGACAACAAATAAAACTTTTTAGAAATAAGGAGAACTTGCTCAACTGGAGCCCCGAATTCATAGTTGTTGGAACCAATGTTGCATGGATTGCTAGAAAAAAAGTTTGCAGAATTCCTACTTTTCATGTTTATTATGAGTAGTGAACTGTGTGGTAACATGATAATTATGTAGCTCTCAATACATAATTCAAAAAAGAGTTTGAATTTAAATTTGGAGCAGAGGTCGAATTGCAGGTTAGAAGGGCGAAAGCTCGTTTTCAAAACTAAAGACTGGAGTTTTAAGAGGCACGCTACTCACACAGGAGGCACGCTACTCATATAAAGCGCGCTACGCATATAGCCTCCCCAGCCTGTGTAAATTCTCAAGCGCGCTACGCACTTGCAGCGCGCTACGCATTGGCAACTTCAGGTTATTGCTCTTGCTTGGAATGTATACCTCTCATTTGCAAGCCACAGAAATGTAGCTCCGACAGAATCCTCAGGTTCTTGAAATTGCAATTTGCATACATGCCAGTGAAAGCAATATAGATGATTCACATGCTTTGTCAAGTGAGCTTTGATCAATGGAGTCCGAAGATATTACAATGCGGCCTGCTCATTCTCACGACCACCACCATGATCACCATGACGATGACCATGGCCACGATCACCATCACTCGGATACAAAAGCAACTACATCATGGGTTGGTCCTGATGGCCAGAAATTTCATTCACATGATGGATTAGCTCCCCACTCACATGAAACATTGTATTTTCCAAGGCTATTTTAGTCGGAGGGCTACACGACTTACAAATAGGGATTTTATAAACCAGATGGCTTCCATTTGTTAACACGCACCATAAACTAGATGACGGGTTTCCTTAAAAATTACAAATCATCTTTTGAATACAAATCAATTATGTCAGCCAAACGTTGGAGGCGGTGATGGGGTAGCTACAGCTGGCTCACGAATATGGCCCAAGAGTTAAAGTTAAAGCCATAATTTAAACAAAGGATATCCACCGTGGCAGAAAGATAGGTTCAATTGCTCATTTTGGTCTTCAGTTGCAAACTTAAAGGGTCTTCAGCTACAGTTTCCACCCTTTCATTTGTCATCAACATATTCGAGTAGAAGAAGGAACGCTATTCTATCTTCAAAAAAGCTAATTGGTTTTTTAGTTTTATTTGTTAATAATGATAAAACAGATCCCTTGTTTTGGGTCGATCTCTTTTCTCTTGGTCCTATATGTTGTATTAAAAAACACTTGTAAAGGTGAGGGAGAGGAATACTGGCAGAGGTGTGAGGAGAAATACAAAGTTTTATTGTACAGTTGACAGAGATTTAATTGAAAGTTTGCAGCTCTGTTTCATAAGATCCCTGTGGTAACAACTTAGCATTATGTTTTTCTCTATTTTCATATGTTTCTTGTTATGTTTATTGTTTCTTTCATAATCATTTCCTGTTGAATACTTTTAAGTGTGAAGGGCAGAATTCAGCTTGCTGCGCTGCCTTGGGAAAGTATTCAAGTTCTATGTTTTCCTCCGTCTGAAAAGGATTCATGAATCCATGCCATTTTCAGCATTCTCAAACATTCTTCACATTCCATATAAATTCAAATTGAATATTTAATCTTTTTCCTATCTTGCCTTATGTAATAATCTGCATCTTTCGTTTAATTTCCCTGCTCATGTTGTTCTTGATCCCATGCTGCCCAGAAAACCCCATCATTCATTAAAACCCCTTTTCCTATCAATTTACTAGCCTAAAATCAATATCTAATATAGGTCATCTCAGCCCCTTTGAAGACCTTCTTGCCGAGATTGACTGGAGAGAGCCCTCTCCTGTCCTCGTAGGGCTAGCTACGAGGCTGAGGGTGGTTTGATGTAGCCTTGAGTTTTACCTTATTTCAGCGTAAGTTAGATTTGAGCGCTAACACTTGGGATGGTAAAATTTCTTAAGGTAATACTTGAACTAGTCCGACAGATAGGCAAATTTCATCTCACTCCTCAGAGCTTAAAACTGTAAGTCACGGAAGCGCTGCCAAAAATCCATAACCGATTCATGTAGAGCCTTTTGTTGCTGTAACAGTTTCTGATCAAGATGGTCTAGGTCAAAATGATAGAACACGTCTTCAATGAGATCACAAAAGTTCTCAAGTGAGTGCATTCTGTCAGCTGGTAGGTTGAGCAACCATCGATGTGGAGATTCATGAAGTGTGTGTTCAAGAAGAAAATTGGCCTATTTGTCAGAACGCCCATCTTCCTATGAAGCATGGAAAGGAAGTCATGTAAGTATTCAGTCCAGGCCACTTCGCCTTCACCATCATACGTGTAAGTGGACAAGAGATAGAAAAACTCCCCCATGATGGAGACATATTCATGATTCGAAAAGCATCATGGAGGGAGAAGAGTGAAATAATCCATGAAAGGTATGAAAAGGTTGAAAACTAGATGAGAGGACATAGCTTGTCATCTCAGCCTCATTCTAGCACCATAAATGTTGATGATGTTGGACTCGCCAACATGTCAAGGGGATCTCCCTGGTAAGAAGTCCTAATTAGACCTTAGATCGTTTGGTGTAGGAGTCCCAACAGTGGGTCATATGGTAATGCCTTTACTTCGATTTCGCACAAAGGCAAGTAAGATAACTCTGTTGGTAGCAAGGGTGTGACCACTGCAGCGAGTCAAGGAAGGTTCATGAGAGGTTCTAACATAGGTGGGTTGAGATGAGTGTGCACCTTGGCAACCTATAACAGTACTCAAATGGGAAGGGAACACAAGAGCGAAGATGCATCACAAGCTGGAAAGCAAGTCAGCTGACAATCCAAAGTGATGGTTAAACCAACAGCACATATACAAAAAGATTCATATAATTGCATACAAAATAGTTCATACACAACTACATAAGTAAACAACATACATTGCTATAAAAACAAAAACAATCCAACTACAATAACAACATATGCATGAAAATATCTTGGCTCTTATTATATAAAGAAGTGTAAGTGCCAGTCATACAATAAATCCATGTAAACCCACTAGCCCCAATAGTGGAAGTAACAACCATATACGCCTGCTCCTCCAAAGAGATGTACTAGCTTCGTGTAGTGGAGAAGCCAAGGCGCGTTACAATATTGTCCAAGCTCTCTCCAAGATAGTCTTATCGGAAGCTTAGCTGATCAAAAGCCATTAGAATGAGTTATGAGGGACTATTTATAGCAAAGGATGGGGTGACCCTTGACATTCCCCTTTGTGACTGTTCAACTACCCTCATGACTCTTCACCTACTCTATGACTGTTACATCCAACTATTGACACTTGACTTACACTTGACATGATGTTACATTACAATGCACATGTATTCAGGTGAGACAACATGGCTTGAGCAAGCCATGCAAGACATCACTAACACTCGGTCCGTTGTGATGAGACCAACTCTTTGACATGCTTGTGATGGCGAAGGTGGTGAATTGATGCCAATCTTGGTGATTTGTGATGATGTGCATGCACCCCATGGTGACATCTTGTCGAAGCAAACTCTTGCCTCCGTTGCAACCAGTGCATTGGTTCGGATCCCTCATCTAACTCATCTGCTAACATGCGCATGGTATTCTTGGGTGTGGCTAAACTGGAAACGCACTAATTCATAGTGTCCATGCTAATCATCAAGTGTGTTCTAGTGGTCATGTGCATCAACTTACCGAAGTACATGTTCAACTCCAGTTGGACTTGCTTCTTGTCTTCGCCTGGGTGACTGTGCTGAATGGGTTGTATCACATGCATGCGCCCAATGAGATGCATGAAATCAACAACACTGCTCACCATGTTTGCTCCATGCGAGCTGTTGGGATGGATCTTTAACTTGTATGGACGCAGTTTCATCCGGGAGTGCATGTTACACCCACTGCTATTCTTGTTCCTGCTGCAACTCATTCGTCGGCCTATGCAGCTTCATGTTCTTCCTTGAGTTGCTACTTCAGCACATGCAACTCCTTCTTTGTTCCATTCTCTGTCTTCGTGCGATCTTCATGTCACACTGTCACCTCATAGCCCAAGTCTCTAAAGTTTCTTTCATCATCAGTGGATATACTTGAGCTTGCAACTTTGTTCTGCCTTTGTGTTGTCAACAACCTTCCTCTTGCATTTGTTGCATTCTTTGCATTCGTTGTGTTCGTTGAATTCATTGCATTTGTTGCATTCGTTGTGTTCGTTGCATTCATTGCGCTCGTTGTGTTCGTTGCATTCGATATGCTGCCTTCAACTGCCGCTCATGATATTGCTTGTTGTGATGATTTGTTGTCATATCTTGATGTCCTTATCTATGAACAACTTGATATCTTTGTGAGTAGGCAAGCTCATAGACATTTGATAGAATGCATCTCCAGGTGTGCTCTGAATGGTGTCTTTGACTCTGCTCTCTTGGAAACTATTATACCTACACTGCTGAGAGGCAGATGAACACCTGCAATACCTGGAGACATGGAAACACTCATGGAAAGAAATATGTGAGTTGAAAACCAAAATGAACTTGAGAACTAACTTTCAACATACCTGTGCGACTAATCATGAAGGTTGCACAATTTTCGCTGGGAGGTCGGGAGACTGATTGCCAAGACTGCGATAGGCACAGTCTAGGCTGTTGGGAGACTAACTGACTAATGGAACTGCACAATGCACAGTCTAGTCTAGCTACTGACTGTTGGAATTGCACAATGCGTAATCTTAGATGGCAATGGCTGGAGGCTTAGTGACTGCATTGTGCAATTTTCTGGGCTAGCAGTCACTGTCCCTCAGGAATGCGCACAATAGTCCTAGAGGACATTGCCTGCATAGAAATGTGCATTTCTAGAGAGGAAGACAAAGCCTTCCTTTCATAGATTGTACAATGTTGCCTCAGTGAAGGCAGAGTCTAGACCAAGGTTAGTCCGACTCGCTGATGGGAAACTGAAAGAAAATATGATGGTGGATGCATGGCGACACTTCATGAAAGAAGAAGTGATTGAAAATGCATGCAAACATGAATGAAAGATTTAGTAAATAAATCAACATCCATGTGGGTGAAGCGAGTCATCGATTTGGCGATCGTTCGTGGAATACAGTTTCATGCATGTGACAACAGTGAGATAGCAATGAAAACTATAAACGAAAGCAAGCATTCAGAGAAATCAAGCAAATAGTAATCACACAAGCGAAAACACAAAAGTGACAGAAATGCAACACAAGGCATGGAAGCGGGCTTACCCCAAAACAACTAAGTTGAATGTGTCAACTGCTCCTAGATGTGATGTGGGATGTCAGAGCTACAAGGTTGATGTGAGGAATGGGCTTTGCAGCATTTGGTTGATCAGTTTTGATAGCATCGAGGTTGTGACACACATGCCACAAATCTAGGGAAAACGACACTTGGTGGGAGGTTTCCGAAATGATCCTTGCATGTAACCTCCAACTGCTAAACATAGATCCCTAAAACAAGGGATGCCTTTGAATGCTACCTTGGGAGAAGTAGCCCGTTCATGCAAGTTTGTTTTGCTTAGTCTCGGAGGGAATCGGTCAACTCCGTGCTGTTCGACTGCTGGGAGAAAATGCACATTTCTAGCTAAGAGCTGAGTTGGTTTCCCAAGAGATTTGTGCAATTTCTAGGCAAAGCAGCTAACTCCTGCCCAGGTTTTCTCAAATTATAGGCTTAGCAACCGCGTTAGGGAAAATTGCACAATTTTCTCTGTGAGGGTTGACTACCAAAATTGTGCAATTCTAGAGCCCAGCAGGCTGCTAGAGAGGATTGCACAATTTCTGGAGGGAAGGTTGGTTGCCCTCCAGAATTGCGCAATTTCTCTGGGGAGCTGCTCAACCTGCAACTGGAGAAGGTTGAACAAACTATGAGGGGAATGCATTGAGTTGTGATTGACAAGCTATCTTTCTGCAAGAAAAAAACTGAAGCTTGTGAACTTTATGAAGCAAGACAAGGTGTTGTGAAAAGTTGGTAGGGAGGTTCCAAAACAAACTGAGGAAAATTTTTGGAGGGTGGTTGTGGCCACTACAACACTTAGCGAGACACTGGTAGAACTCTAGCTCTCTAAATGGACCTTGTTCATGAAAAGCAAGTCTAACACCTCTGGAAGTATTGTTTAGTTCTCAGCTAATCTTGGTTTCACACTAGCTTGATTGTAAGATGTACCATCTACCAAGCTCTTGGTCGATTGACACACATTCCAAGCTAAGGCAACACAGTTTTTTCGATTGGGATTGAGGGATATATTTGTGCATGGTTGCCCACCTCCTACAATTAAACCCCTCAAACTCAGGATAAGGTCATGTGAGATGCCACAGGTCCCCAATCTGCTGGCACGCGATCATGTTGGCAACATATGACCTCGGGGCTGGCCCTTTTTCCACAAGATCCTTTGCCTAGTGCCCAATCTCCATGTTGTGATCATGTCAAGGTCTGTATGGTGTAGGCTAACCCTATCCTTCACACCCTCCGTAAACCTCCACCAAGACTCTTAGCATGTGGTTCCATTTATGCTCTATGACAACCGTGGGATGGTCCCATGTCATAGCCCCCTCAACTATTCCGCGCTCCGGGTAGAAGCACGTGGTCTGGTGATTGGTTATCCTGGTGCCAGAACCATGGGATGGGTATAAGCCCGAGCCCTTAGCTCCCCTTCCTATGGTCTTGTGGACGTGGGGTGACTGAGGACTAGGGATTAGCCTCATCCCCTTCCCCCAAATACAAACGGAATAAACCTTAAATAACTATATGCACCCACAGCTATTAAGAACCACTTGGTGGCATGGAAGTAAGGTGTTGTTTTTCTCAGCATGAGGTATCATGTTCAATTCTTGTGGAGATAGGCTAATAACAAATTTTTTCACCAATACTGGGATGCCACGTGGCAACCGCCCAATGGGCCACGTGGTTCCCATTCATCGTTCCAACTCAAAAACTCATCCAACAATAAAATCCAGCCATTGACAGGAAAATAAGATGATGCCACTTGTTAGCTTCTGGTTGGCTCGTACCTGTATGGTCACCTTGCTGACTCAGTAGTATAGCCCACCTAGTCAACTGCCTAGTCAATAGGCCTGCTCAAATTTTACTTGTTTAGGAAAATGATTAGAATGCAATATCAAGAGTATACAATATCAATTTTTAGCGATTCAAGTTGCACTGGATTCAGATCAGTGAGCTCTTCGATTTTACACTAGTTTTAAGAATTTCTAGGAACTTTCGTTTTTGAGCTTAAAATTAATCACTTGATAACACCTCCATACTATCAACTTTGGACTCCAAAAGTTACTTCCTTAGTCAATATAAAGAGGTTGGAACTCAAAAATACCCAAAAATTCAATCCAAACTCTAAAATTTTAAATTGGTTCCCTTCAAGCCCCAATCAAGGCACTTCACTTATCATCTTCAAGAAGACTTGTTGTCCTATTAAGAATTGTGCCTTCATTCTTATTATTGTTGCAGCAACAAACCACTGATGAGTCGAATTTGAACATTATCTCTACTCTCATCTTTGCAAGACTCCAAAAACACTTCATCTTGAAGTTTAAACTGTTGAAGACAAACTTAACTCCATCTTGGAAATCAGAAACAACATAAATTTGCTTTAACATCTTCAAATTGAATTTGTACATGAAAAGTACACTGCTGCAAAACTTTCCATGATATTATTGGCCTTGTCTACAATACATAGTCATCTTATACAATCTTGAAAACAAATATTTGATTCACACAAGTTTCAAATAGAATACTTGTATCAGTGAACATATGATAACTTGTAGATAACTTTGAATGACAATATTGTACATTCACAAAAGTCCTTGAACATGTGGACTATAAAAAGCCAATACATACATCAATGAAAAACATCTACTTGTTGAAAATAGTGACAATGAATGTTCACTTTACAAAAGTACCTAAACATGTAATGAAAACAAGTAATTACAAATTTTTTACAAAACAACTTTACAATAAGTCTACCCAAACTTTGCCTCTCCTGGGCTTATGGGTTCTCATCTTGCATCCTCTTTGTCTCGAAGGTGGCTTAGGATTGCTGAGAAACTTAATTGTTTCCCTTGCATTATGTAGCATAGTCTCTTTACCTTTCTTTGAATGAAGTTCTGGGTACAACTTCCAACATCGTTTAGTGTCATGTCCATGCACCTTGCAATGAGTACAAAATAAATTCCTCTTATTTGCTGACATAGATATTCTCTCAAGAAAAAGAGAGTCATTATGCTTGATGCCTAAAATTTGATTCATTATTTTAACCATTATCATACGTTGCTCACATACAACCACACAATGGTCAAAATCATCACAAAATGTACAAGGGTATTGATTCCACAAGTATTCAAAATTTCCATGCATTGGAAAAGACTCTTGAGAGTTATAACTGTCTCTAGAGATGCAACTTCGATGATTTTCAAAAGGTGGTGACATATCATGCTCAGATGGTTGATGTACCTGAAGCCATTTGGAGCATTCTCCAAACTCCCTTCGACCATATCCCAATCCCATATAGTTCGGTATCTCCTCAACCATAATTGGATTGGTAATACCTTGGCCATTTATGCCGAGGCCTCCACCTTCATATCCCATATTGGAAATAAACTTCATAACTATACATTTGGTATGTTGCTCGAGTGCTGAAAAAGAGGTGTTACACATATAAATGGAAGGAGTGGTAATTGAGATGCTAATTGACTCCTTACATTTGTCATTCATATTTTTAGCTTTTGATGATGACAATGATGGCCAAGTTGTAGATGACTCTAGCTACCCACTCTTATGCACTGACATATCGTGTGATTTTTGAATATGTTAAAATGCACATGCATCATCTTCCACATACGGTAAAAACACCACTATTTGAACCATGGCTACATACTGGCTTCATACTAGAGGTCTTTCTTGCTGGTACATACTAGAGGTCTTTCTTGCTGGTATAAGAGTAGAACTTTTTGAAACTTGCTCATCAAGCACTTTCTGCAATACAAAGTGCATCTACCTCTTCTCCTCTTAAACCATCTCTAACATCCTTCTCAGTTCTATGTTCTCCATCCGAAGAGCCAAATGCTTCTCCTTTAGATCTTGAAGACTCTTTCTGTTGCCCATTTTTGCAACTTGGTCAATTGGTACTGATACCAAACTGATTTGAAAATGGATGAGGTGATTTCTTCTTCTTTTCCAGAATAAAATAAAACAAAATTTAGGACCATGTCGATGCTTCACGAGGTTAAAAATGGGCCTTGAAACAAATAGGTTTCTAATATATCTTAAAGTCATGAATTACACTTCATATGTAACTTAACATAATGAACATAATAACACATAATCCATGCAGGCATAATGAAGAGCAAGACAAAAGGTTTTTTGACGGAGTTCACCCTTCCTAGGCTACATCTTCGGGCCTGTGAACATGGCTAGACCACTCATATATTTGGTATCAAATGAAGTACATAAACATTTTTTGATGATAAATATGTGGCTATTACCCCTAAAAGGTAAAGTTTTCCTACAAATAACTCTCACAAACAACAACAACTCAAAGCATCTCCTACAAACATGACATACTTCAATTGAAATGAACTAAATAGAGCATGTGAACACCTCAATTCCACCTTGAAGCACATAAACAAAACTTCATATTAAGAGAAGTTGAACCTGAGCTAAACCCTAATGATTATAACTGCTGCAATAGACTTCTGGAAGTGAGAATACCCCTACAAGGTCTTCTCCATTCCCAAGTACCTTCCATAATTGCTTCTAAACCTTGATTGATCCATACACCTTTAGTCTCAAACCTGAAAGACGTATTTGTAGATGTGCTCATATTAGAAATTAGAGGTTATAAATGGATTTAGAACATCCAAAAACCCCCAAGTGCACTCTTTTTGAGCTCAATTTGGATAAAAACTCAAAAATATATGAGCTACCAAGCTCTCTCCTGAATTTCACTATTAATCATCCTATAAATTCGACCTTTTGCCTATCGTTCCTACTAATCCATGCTAAAAATCGCTAATGTGTAGGTTTTAGTCTCGTACAGAAATTACCTGCATATGAATTCTAAAAATAGAAAATAAAAAATAGCGAGAGCATAACACATAAAACAAATATACATAGAGATTTCCCCATGGATCCCAAAACCGAGGCTACCAGATTGACTTTTCATTATGTTCCTTTCAATGTTACAATACATATATATACATGCCGAAGCATCCATAAACCCTAATCCATTAACCCTAGATTAGAACATAACTATAGTTCCCTTGACATGATCTACATAATACGATGGACCGAAAACCATTGCACCCAAAACCATGTGAAAAATCGATGCACAAAGCCATAGGTAATATAGGGTCCGATTTTTCTTTTTCCCAAGGTGCTACCCCCTGGACCCTGTGTAGGGGAGACCCCTACATACCCCTTGACAGGGGGGCTGCCGCCCCCCCTATGACCCCCTTGCTATTCGTGAAAGAATATAACACAACCCAACATCTCCCACTTGTTGTTTTATTTCCATAGAGGGCCACATGAGAGCTTAGTCATTTATCCAACCTCGCAACACCCATTGTTTCTCTACACTAAGAGAAATTCTCAAAGCTCATAGATTTTTCAATGCATCTGCAGTGTTCTTCAAAGTGTCCACCTTTACCAGCAACACGTTTTTGTCTTCTATCATATCCCTTACAAAGTGATACTGAACATCAATGTGCTTTGTCTTTGAATGATAAGTAGGGTTCTTTGCCAAGAAGATTGCACTTTGGCTATCACAGTCTATTCTTATGGCTCCTTGTACTAACCCCATCCTTGAACATAATCTCTACAGCCAAACTACTTCCTTGCTTGTATGAGTGGCTTCCATGTATTCTGCCTCTGTAGTTGATAGTGCCACTACATATTGCTTCTTACTCATCCAACTGAGTGCACCTCCAAATAGGCTAAACACATACCCACTTGTAGATCTTCTCTGATCCAGATCTCTAGTCCAATCTGCATCAACAAAGCCACAAATATCCAAAACTATGTCCAATCCTAGTCTTCCTTGGTAGCACAAACCATAATCACTAGTGCCATGCAAATACCTGAAAACCTGCTTCACTGTTGTCCAATGTTCCTTCCCTAGTTTTGATATAAACCTACTCAATACTCCCACTGCATGTGCAATGTATGGTCTAGTATAGATCATCACATACATCAAGCTACCGACTGCACTTGCATATGGAACATAGGACATGTCCTCTTCCTCTTCTTGTGTCTTGGGACACTGTTTAGTGGATAGCTTTATGCCTACATGAATATGAACCTTCACTGGTTTACTATCCTGCACATTAAACCTTTGTAGTATTGTCTCGATATATTTTTTCTAGTTTAACCAGAGCTTCCTCTTTGCCCAATCTCTTTTAATTTCCATGCCCAAAATATAGTTTGCAGCACTAAGATATTTCATGTTTAGGACAATTGGGTCTTCAAATCCTAGATAATTTCTTTGTCATTTCCGACCAGTAACATATCACCCACATACAAGACTTGATAAATAACATAGTCACCAATTAATTTAAAATACACACAGTGATCTGGTTTGCTTCTGGTGAATCCAAGTCCTCGTATAAATGTATCAAATTTTTGATACCACATCCTTGGTGATTGTTTTAACCCATACATAGACTTTTTTAACTTGCATACCAGTTCTTTCTTACCCTTCACCGCAAAGCCTTTAGGTTGCTTCATGTAGATATCTCCTTCCAGATCCCCGTGAAGAAATGTTGTCTTCACATCCATCTATTTTACCTCAAAATCAAAAGTAACAAGTAGATAAAAGTAATCTAATAGAAGCTACCTTGGCAACATGAGAAAAAATATTACCAAAATAAATTCTCAACACCTTAGAATAACCTTTTGCTACTAACCGAGCTTTTTATTTCTCCACCTTTCCTTTTGCATTTCTCTTCTTCTTGAACACACATTTGCTACTATTGGGTTTCCTTCCAGCTAGAAACTCCACCAGATCCCAAGCCTCATTTTTGTGCAAAGATTCCATTTCATCAACCATGGCCTCTTTCCAAAGTTTGCCATCCTCTGAATTTACTGCTTCCTTCACAATTATGGGATCATCATCAGTAATAGATAAAGAAAAATTTGAACAAAATCAAATGAATTATACCTTTCTAGCTACCTTCTTTCCCGAACTGATCTTCTCACAACCAAATTTTGTGGCTCTTCATCTTTTGATTCCTCTCCTGCTGTAGAGTCTGATTCTTCCTCCTTAAGATCAAACTCTATTTTCTTAGGTTCTTTTGGTTGGAATTAATGTTTAATAACATATTTCACTTCTCTGAACACCACATCTCAGCTGTACACAACCTTCCTCGTTACTGGGTTCCAAAGATTATAACCCTTTAAACCATCATTGTACCCAATAAATTTGCACTTTTCAGATTTACTATCCAAATTTGTTCTTTTCTCCTTTGGAACATGTACATATGCATCACACCCAAATACCCTTAGATGTGAAAGAGAAGGCTTCTTACTAGTCCATACATCTTGTGGAGTCTTATCCTCCAACATTGATTAAGGTGATCTGTTGACCAGGTAACATGCAGTCTCCACTGCCTTTGCCTAGAATTCATGTCCTAACCCGGCACCACTGAGCATGCTTTTTTCCATTTCCATCAGTGTCTTGTTCATTCTTTCTACAACTCCATTTTGTTGAGGTGTGTATGGAGTAGTATTCTTTTGTTCTATACCACCCTTCCTAAAAAACTCTTCAAATTCCTTCTTGCAAAATTTTCCACCGTTATTTGTCCTCAACACCTTTATCTTCTTCTCTGTTTGGTTTTCCACGATAGCCTTAAATTTTTTAAACTTGTCAAAGACTTTAGATTTCTCCTTGAGGAAATATATCCATGTATTCCTTGAGAAGTCATTTATAAATGATACATAGTACACAGACTTACCCAGTGATGGAACCTTCATAGGTCCAAACACACCACTGTGCACAAGATCTAATATCTGTTTCTCCCTCTTTCCACCAGAAGGGAAACTTACTCGATTCTGCTTCCCATATACACAATTTTCATAGAAATCAAAATCTAGAGAGCTATTAGTAATACCTTCTACCATAGCTTTACCATGAAGTAATTGAAGGCCCTTCTCTCCAATATGTCCAAGCCTTTAATGCCATAGCATGGTATTTTCTCTAGAGACCACCTAGATTTTCTGCTCCACTTTCAAGAACCACAGAACTGTTGCACACATCAACAACAATGCTACCTTGTAGCTTGTACAGAGTTTCAATTTGAAACCCTTGCATCAATACCACTTCTCCCTGAACCACCTTGCAGGTATCTTTCTTGAACACTGTTTTTACACCTACATCATCCAGCTTACTTACAGAAATTAGATTTCTGGCCAATGTAGGAATTTGCAAAACACTCAGAAGTGTTCTAATCCTTCCACCTTGCAACTTTAACTTTACTTTTCCATGGCCAACGATTCTAGCCTTCCTATCATCCCCTAAGAAGACATCACCACCATCATATTTCTCATACTTTCAGAACCACTCTCTATGGGGAGTGAAGTGAAAGGATGCACCTGAGTCAATCAACCATGCCTCTTGATCTACATGTGTACTTGAAGAAGAAAACAAGTACACATCCCCACCTTCATCTGAGGTGATTTTCAGCTCTGGAGAAGGAGCATCATCAAATCCCTTTCCTTTTTCAGGAGCTTTAGGTTTACAGTCATTTTTGCAGTGCCCTTCCTTTCTGCATTTCCAGGAAACCTTTACAAATTTTCCTGGAGATTTAGATCTCCCTCTAGATTTAGATCTCCCACTCGATGGATTATTTTTGCTTTTGTTCTGGGACTATCATCGTACAGACAAGGCATCAACATTATGGATCTCCATATTTTTCTGTCTCATCTCCTTCATCAACAAGAATGAGACTATTTCATCAAACTGTAAGGCAATTGCATTGCTACCTATTGCAATAACTAGACTATTGCATGAATCTAGTAGAGAACACAACAAATTGATGCACTTATCTTCATCTAAAATTTTAATATCAACAAATAATAACTGGCTTACCATAGTAATAAATGAATTTAGATTCTCCGTCACTGAGTCTCCATATTTCATCCTAAAGTTATACAACTTCTTCCATAGGAACAATTTATTCACCAGAGACTTAGATTGGTACAATGTCCCTAACTTTTCCCACAAAGCCTTCACCGTAGCTGCCCCTGATACATTCAGTAATACTAAATTTCAGACACAAAATCATATTGTTCCTTTTGCATTTTGATCCAACTTCTTCCATTCTTCATCGGACACTCTCGTTGGTTTAGTACCTAGATCTACTATGATCCAATGATATTTATCAACCAACAGATCCTCCATCTTGAGTTTCCACAACTCAAAACTTCGGCCATTAAATTTATCAATCTCTATCTTTCCATTGCTTACCATCTTCTTTAACTACCAGAATCAATCTTATAGATCTCCCACTTAATAGGGTCTACCACAAGCCCGAGAAAAACCCCTTAGCAGCAAAAGGATCCCCTTGAATCCAAAACAACTCTAATTCCAAATGTAGGTTTTACCCCCATGTAGAAATTACCTGCATACGAATTCTAAAAATAGAAAATAAACAATAGTGAGAGCATAACACATAAAACAAATATATACAAAGTTTTTCCCTTGGATCCCAAAACCGGGACTACCAGATTTATTTTTCATTATGTTCCTTTCAATGTTACAATACATATATATACATGCTGAAGCATCCATAAACCCTAATCCATTAACCCTAGATTAGAACATAACTGCAGTTCCCTTGACTAGATCTACATAATACCATGGATCAAAAATCATCGTGCCCAAAACCATGCGCGAAATCCATGCATAGAACCATATGTAATATAGGGTCCGACTCCTGCATACCCCCTGACAGGGGGGCTGCTGCCCTTGCGTGACCCCCCACTAGTCGTGGAAGAATATAACATAACCCAACATAATGGAGAGACAATTTTGATACCCACCAGTGCATTTTGTTGGATGATTAATTTATCATCAGACCCCTTAATCCAAAAAATATGGCCACATGGGCCACATAGGGTTGAGGACTGAGCCTTAATGCTCGCCTCTGTCGACTAAACCCATAAAACTCAGGATAAGGTCATGTGAGGTGCCATATATCTGAGGGTTGGGCCAATGACCCACCCTACCTATTAGAGCTCCTAATCCGCTGGTGCGCGGTCACGTTGGTGGCATATGACCTTGGGGCTTTCCCCCCTACCACAAGTTCCTCCACCTAGTGCCCAAGCTCAACGTTGTGGTCACCTCAAGGGCCATATGACCTAGGTTGGCCCTATCCTTCATGCCCTCCACAAACTTCCATTGAGACCCTTAGCATGTGGCTCCATGGTGACTCTATGACCATGGGTTGGTCTCATGTCTTAGCCCCCTCAACTGTTTTGCACTCTGGGTAAAAGTATGTGGTCTGGTAGTTGGTTATCGTGGTGTTGGAATCATGGGTTGGGGCTAAGTCTGAGCCCTTGGCTCCCCTGCCTATGGTCCCGTGGGTGTGGGGTGGCTGGGGGAAAGGGCTTAGCCCTAGCCCCATCCCCCAAATACAAATGGAATAAACCTTAAATAGCTAATGGAATAAATCAGATGATCCCACTTGTCAAATTCAGGTTGGATTGTACCTATACGGTGACCCTACTGACTTAGCAGTATGATCAACCTAGTAAACTTCTTAGACAACAAGCTTGCTCAAATTTTACCTATTTGGCAAAATGATCAGAACGTGACATGAATAGCATACGATATCGGTTTTTAGAGATTTAAGTTGCATTGGATTCAGATCGGTGAGCTCTTCGATTTGGCGTTAGTTTCAAGAATTTTTGGGCACTTTCATTTTTGAGCTTAAAATTGATCACCTGATCATAAATTCATTACAATATCCTAATTTTTTAACATCAATAAAAGATAAGAGTGTCTTGCCCAAGAAAAGGCATTATCCATGTTCAACTAGATAACCAAACGGTGTTCGCCTTCTTCCTTGTTATAGTGAATTTCTTCCTAGACAAAGGTAATATTATCTAAAATTTGTCTCTGCTACACAAAGCTACCTTGGTTCTCTAAAATGATTTTTGGAAAAAAAAATTCAGTCTTGTTGCAATGATCATAGTTAAAATTTTATAATCTTCCATTGTAGAGGGAGATAGGTTGAAATCAAGTGAAATTCATAGGATTCGTCTCTTTAGGAATTAGAGTGAGAAACCAAATCTTATCTATTCTCCATGTTGAATTCAAAATTCACAAGATGTACTTTTTAATCATGGACTAAAAATATCTATAAAATCTTATGGTGAATCCATATGGCCCTGGAGTTTTGTCTGGGTCCAAATCCCATATTGCTTCCATAACTTATGCTTCCTTTATTTCTTTAACAAGGAGTTGATTGGAAAATTCCATGACTATAGAAGGGATACATTGAAGAGAATCATGAGCTTGAGTTATGTTTACTTCCGTGTCTTCTTGATGGAGGGTTTGTAAATGAAGATATGCTTCTTGATTGATCTCAAAATAAGTTAGCCTCGAACTTCCTTTAGGGGCTATCTCCTTAACTTGATTTCGAAGTTCATGGGCATTTACTTGTTTATGGAAGTAGGAAGTATTTTGATCTCTTGCTTGGAGCTAAAAAATTTGATGTTTTAACCTCCATATCTCTTCTTCCTGTCTTCTTACTGCAAATATTTTCCTCGTTAGTTCCTTTTCTTTTTCAATATGCCAAGGCTCCACCTAACTTGTTCCAATTAGACTTTGATGAATTTCTAATTGTGTAACTCATGCTCAATCCATTTTATTCTAGGGGGGTGATAATTTTCCTTGACCCATTTCCTTAGAACTTGTTTCACTAATTTTATTTTTTATTCCCACACATAGGTAGGTAATTTGATGACTGGAAGCCTCCATGTTCACTTGATTAATTCCACAACTCCTTCCTTCAACCATGCAAGGTTATATCTGAACAGGATTGGGCCTAGATCTTCCATATGGTCCAAAAGTAATGAGATTAGTCAATGACTAAACTCTCCTTGTTGCTTTATTGTAGAAATGAAATCCATCCCCTTTATGATCCAACTAATGTGTATTAGAAACCAGTCCAGTGAAGTCGCTATGTCATTATCCCAACTCCTTCTATTCACCCATGTGTATTTTATCGATTTTGGGGAGAATTTCCACTATATTCCATTCATTTATCAAATCATCCATTCTCTCTATGAATGGATCACATACTTGACATCCCCTCTCTTCTATGAGGACCTAAGAACAATACTGAAATCCTGTCCTATTATGTATTTATTGTGGCAAAACCTCTCTTTAAGAGAGATTAATGAGTCCCAAAATTTCATCTTTTCCCCATATAACACTAGTGCAGATACAATGATGAAGGTGATCTGCTCACCTAAATCCTTTATTTTGAAAATAACAACCATTGAATATTGATATTTTATCATATATATTGGATTAAAATTTATATCGGACCAAAATGTACCTGATACACCTAAAGCTCCCCTGGAGCCTTGTGAAATTCCAATGCTTTCTCTATAAGGATTTAGTTACATTGATAGCTTATGTTTCTTCAATATTGGTTTCTTGGAGTAAAATAATCCAAGGCCTTTCCTCTTTCACCATATCCTTAACTGATAGGGATTTTAAGGGGCTTCCCAAATCCCTTATATTCCAAGACAAGATCTTCATCATTTTTTGGGAGGGTTTTGAGGATTACCTCCTTGTTCTAGTGCATCTATCCCTCTGGACACTATTAGCTTGAGTATCTCGGGGATTAAAAATTTATTACCCTTTTTCTTCTTTTTCTTTTTTTTTAATTATTTCCGCCTCCATTTCTTGAGAAATCATCTTAGAAGTCCTTCCCTTTTTTTTGTTATTACTTTCTATCTCATGATTGTTTCCTTCGTCTTACCAAATTAGGGTTTGTGCCATGTTTCAAGGTATTATCCTTGTGGAATATGGACCACCTTCAACATTCGCTATTTGGATGGAGGAATTATGATATTATTGACGAAAGCATTTGGAGCCTCTACATGAATCAGATCCATGGGTTGTAGGTCTAAATTATTCTCAGTGTTTGGTACCTATTTTGTGTCATTTATGTCTTCATCTTCTTGTTCCATATTTACTTCTTTCTCACTGGAAGCCCCATTCTTTGAGCTAGGGTTGTATTCTTCTTGATCATTTTCAGCTTGGTTCTGTAAGACATCGAATAGAGTTTCCAATGATGAAGCCTCATTTTTTTTAGGTATTATGGTTCTTAGCTAATGTTGATTTTTCTTTGTTTCCTCCTTACTTCTGGGCCTACCATTTCTCTTGTTCTAATGGTGATTAAGTGCCCTTACTTTCTTGGGCCTTCTTGCAATCCCTAGTGAAATGGCCATATTATCGATAAAATCAACAATTAAATGGAATCTTCCCATAGTCGATACTCTGGAAATGTATCCATCCCCCAAAGATGATATTTATTTTTGAAGGAAAATCCTTCTCGAGGTCTACCTCTACAAAAATCTTGGCATATGAAAATTGGGATGCTTTGTGTTTAGCCCTATCCAAAGATTTTCTAACTTCATTTCCAATTTCTCGTAGAGAGTCATCACTCCAGCAAGAGAGTGGGAATTGAGGAAGCTTAACCCCTACAAGGACTACATTAAGAATATCTTCATCCAAGTCAAAGTCTAGAGACCACTTGTGCAAATACATAGCTCAAGTTCCAAAAAAATAGAGCTTTTCACTCCAACAAGAGAGTGGGAACTGAGGAAGCTTAACCCATACAAGGAATACATTAAGAATATTTTCATCTAGGTCAAAGTTTAAATACCACTTGTGAAAATACATACCTCAAGTTCCAAAAAAATAGGGTATGTTTCTGAAGGTCAGACCTTTATCCTCCTTGAGTTCAAACAAGAAAGCAAAAAATCCATTTCTGCATGTGTACAATTTGATATTACCCTTCATCATTGGATTCCGAGTTTTATCCATCCATGCTTCCATACATCTGGGGGACAACCACATCTCCACGAAATTTCCTACCAAAGATCGATTAGAAAAAGCCAGGTTTTTTCTTTGGACTCTCGAGGGAAGAGATATAAAAGGAATGTCTTATGTCTTCTTCATGAACTTTTCATGTGCTTCTCTACTTTTGGGATTTTTCAATAGAGCAACCATAAGAGTTTGGAAGGCCACAACATCCTTTGGAAGAGGGGGAGAAAGCTCCTCTAGGGTTGCCATAGCTATATCAATCTATGGTTTCTGCAATGTTATGAAGGTTCACAGAGTCAATCTTTCACAAGAGGTTAATTGTTTATCATTGTTATCTTTTTTTTCCTTTAAAAATAAAATATTTATTTCAATGTAATAATTTTTAAATTCATTTTTTAAAATTTTTGTTCTTTCTTTATATTATGTTTATAAAATTTTTTTTTCCTAACACATCTCACATCTGTCCATAAAACACCCCACCAGGTGAGGAATTGAACTTTGACTTCACATCAACGAGGGCCTTAATGGAGCACCCGATCATCATCTATCCAAGACCCCGTGGACTTAAATATATATATTTTTAAATTATATTTAAAAATAATAATTTTTTCCCTTAATTCAATACTAGCCTAGATCCTGGGGAGGTAGGAGAAAGAGGGTTTATTTTCTATTCAAAACTGAAGAAAAAATTGTGTTTTAATTTTCCTGGGGTCTAGGTTCCTTTACAAATAACCAAGTTGAGTTTTTTGGCTTGTGGAAAGGCCTGAACTTAGCCATGTGAAATAAAATCCATAATTTATTGATTTGTGGCGATTCATTTATTTTTATTCATCAAGTTATAAAGGCTAGAACTGGAACAAGCTCATATGATCCATATACTCTCCAAGAATCTCTTTAATACCCTCTCAATTTTTGCACCTGGAATATTTCCATGTGCATAGCAGCCTAAATATAACAACGAACATGTTGGAAAACTTAGGGTCCTCTCTGGACCAAAGAAAAATAAAATTGAATCTTGGAACAATAAAATATACTTCCATCCCTTAATTATGGTTAGAGTTCCAAGGTTTACAGTTGTCAGAAAGGTAAATTCCTTCATTAAATTACTATGCTCACTCGTGCATAGGTCTCAATATTGGTACGATAGTCTATCTTTGGTGCTAATTTTGAAGTTAATGGCATCGATGGTTTGACAACGTTACAACTATCGGCCATGAAAATTCAAATATCTACGTCGATGACACATCCTTTGTAACAAGTGGAAACTATTCTCCTATCCAATTTAGTACTTAAAATTATTCATTTCTTAGTTAGAGTGGGTGGGATTTATTATGGAAAAGATGAAATATTTTTTGAGCAGAGGAACAAATTTAATGTTTTTGATCCTCACCTCACATCAATAATCATTTCTCCAGCTCCCTAACTATTTTTTCTTAGTCATGGTTTATATATAGTAGTCTGGCTCGTGGCTGAGAAAAAAATATTTATTTATGGACCTATCGAGTTCTCATAGATGCCTATTCGACTCACTACTTTCTTGGTTACTATTTCAAGGTTGGAAAGTCTATTATTCCTTGTTAGTGGAAGCTTATGGACATGGAAGGGTCATCAAATAGTCTTCGATTTAGAAATGATGACATGATGCTGGATAGAATTCTGGATGTGGCAAAGGCACTGGTTGACTCCAGATAGAGGTAGGACAACACGGTGAAGAGAAAACACCAACCTTTCCAGATCCTTATGGAAACAAAGATTTTGTGTCAACTTAGTGATATGGAAAATTTTATGAATGGATTAAGGGAGGAGATCTTATCTCTTGGTGCTCTGGTTCTAACTCTCGAAACTATTATTGCTGGTAGTTGTGAACTAAGCTCGAGTGGAATTGGCTCTAGGGCTACTTCTAAAACGAAGAGACTTTGTCGCCCTCATGATGGAGATCCTAATGGAAATGGATGTGACTGACGGATGAACTCCTTGGAGGTTTTTTTATGGTCATTCCAAGTATTTAATTTATTTTAATGTTGCCTTGTATATGCCATTTGATCTTGTTGTAATGCTTTTTGTACTATCAATATGGGAAGTATCAATGGTGTATTTTTGAATGATTGGTTAGTTGAAGGTATATATGAAAAATTTTAATCAACCTTGTAAGGGTTCTACTACCAAAACATAAATATTTATTAATATAAAACCCTTGCTTATTCCTTTTATAAAATAAAATACTAGCCTAGATCCATCTTAAGTTTGGATGCAGATAAAATTTCTCAAGTTCCACATTCTAAAAATAGGTTTGCACCTTGAGAGATTTGATCGCTCTTGGCGCTTAATAGATCCAGAGTTAAGATGGATCTTGTATCTTAACTCTGGATCTATCAAGTGCCAAGAAATATCAAATCTATCAATTTCTACACTTAAGAAAAAGGTTTTCACATTGAGAGATGTGATCCCTCTTGGCACTTAATAAATCTAGAGTTAAGATGGATCTATGCTTATTATTCAAATAGGTGTCTATTTTGGAATATGGTTTATAACATGTTTATAACAAACACCTGAGATCAATCGCTGTTGTATCCATTGAAACAATCCTGGGTAGATCCACCCAAAGGGATCACTTTAAATCTCACCGACTTATTTGACTAGCCTAACCACAACAATGTTGAGGAGAATTGATCCCATGACCTCCCATTAGCGAAGTGCTTATACGAAAAGACTGGACCAATTTACCTAACCATTGGGACTTATTATATTATATTATGTTATAAACCATATTATCTAAATGCGAGTTATATTTTCATTTATTAAATGATAAATGAGAATTATATTTGGAAAAATTATAATATTAAAATTAAAAAATATAAAATATATAATTAATATTAATTAGAAATTTAAATATATATTTAAGTAGGTAGTATTTTTAATTACATAGATAAATGTTATTTTGAAACTATTATTTTATATTATAAATATTATAAATCATATTATATAAATGAGAGCTATATTTGAAAAAAAATATACTAAATAAAAATATATGAAATATTGTGATAATTAATTGTAATTTAATTATATTTAGCTAGGTCCCACAATCGGGGTGTGAGATGAAAGTATCAGAACCCACAAACACCATTCCACAATGATTATGGTCGATGGGAAACAATCTACCACCCTCCACATACATAAGGCACATGGAGTGGTGGCCTCATGCATGCAGGAATTCAATGTGATTGAGGAAGGTGGCAGGTTGGGTTTTACATCAGGGTTATCTAGATTTTCTATTGAGGTAAGTAATTCAAATTCCCTACAAAGGAAATTTAGATCCAGTCTAGTTTGTGGAAAGCTGTGGTTCTGGGGTGACGCTCGTCTTGGTTTTCCACTAGGTGATGGTTGACTTTAAGTTCGCTCTGGTTTCTCTCTTCGGGTATGTTTTTAGTTTCCATTTTTGTTTCCTTGCTCCCATGGATAGCCACATAACTCTTCTTTTTTCTTGGAAGAATGGCTATGTTATGAAGTTGAAGGTTCGCAGGAAGCATCACCGGGGTTTCTGGATGGAAATTGATGATTTTTATGAGGGTTCATCTACGTTTTGTACTCCTGTCTCTGTTTACTATGGAATTTTTCTTTCACGCATGGGAATTATTTGGGAGGGGAAGCTAAGATATTCACTGCTTTCTCTTGTTCTGAATTCCTGGTGCGATGGAATTGGTATTTCTATGATTGAATGTTGTCATGGTTCTGAGTTTATATGGTTCAAGCTTGTTTGTTGCTTGTTTCAAATCTTCGCCCTCAGCTGCTCATGGCTGGGTTGCTGGTATGGTTTAGGGCTATAGTATTTTCTCCAAACCCATCTCGTTGCTTGCTGCAATGATCTAGATCTCTTCAGATATCAGAATTAACCAAGATCTTTTACTTCTATGATGTTATCAGAATTTCATGTGGAATAACATAAAACAACCACATATGCATGTTGGAAATGAAAGAAATCATAATGACAACCGTCAAATCAAAAACAAAAAAAAACATTGATAATGGAGTTCACGCAGTGTGGGTTACATCTCCGGGCCCAGTCTCAAGAGCATGGAGGCCACTTCATTAAGTGTTGCAAATGATGATGATGTACATGGTATGATATTTTTCATTACAAGGATAAATACCCTCAACCTGAGTCATATCTCTCCACAAGACATTCTCCCTATAGGAACACTCACTCAACTGGGTCTTCCTTTAGCATGACAAGCTAAAAAAATATCACATGATGTGGCAATAGGTATCCCTCAACATAATGGTAATCAATGATCTCAACAATAAAGACATAATCTGAGCAAATATAAAATAAAGACATGGCATAACTGCAACATATACATCCACTTTAGAAGATGGCCAAAAAATGAAAAGTTTAGTTGTTGGAATGAATTGTAACACCAAATTTCCGGTGGTGATGGTGTAAAATTGACTGTAAACTTGTCCAATTTTGACACTGTCAAATTTTGGACCCCCAAGAATCTTGAAGATTCCTCCAAAGATACTTTCCTGAAGATGGCTAGAAAATCCACTGCTGAGATGAAGATTCTGAGCACACCACTGTTCTCCTTGTGAAATTTTGAGAAAATGACTATAAAGTTAACATCAGTTCGACACTGGCAAAAATCAATATGCAAAGAATCTTTTAGATTCCACAAGATTGTCCAAAGATTCTTAGCTATTGGACACCTACATTTCCACTACCCATATGGAGATGTTGACTGCATGGTTGGACTCCCGGCGAGAAAACATGCAAAAATGACTATATGCATGTCAAATTATGTCACTGGAACCTCTGGCCATCAAGGGAATATTTTCAGCATCTTAATATTTTGAGGTTCATGGTTCCACACCCTCTACAAATAGTATTTTTGCCTTGGTTCAAGGTTCAACCTTCTTGGTTCTGGCCTCCACTCCCTATTCGACTGAATGTTTGTGCTTAAATAAAACTAGGTTGGGAGGAGTTATCAACCGAGTAGTTGCCTCATTGGTAACTGATGCTATGTTTGGGCGTTGGTTCAGAGGTCCAATCCCCATAAGACCCCGTTATAGAACGCGACATAGTTTTTTTGTTGGCAGTCTATCTAGTAGTCAATGGTGCGGTGCCATTCAAAAGTCGTGACCTCTCGGTGGTTAACATCGTTTTGTGTTCATGTGTATGTGTAAATAGGGCTACTGCATTGGTCGAGGCCAACTGAATCACTGGCCATGGGCTCAACCCCCACTGGTCTTGGCATATTATACAGTGGTTTTTGTTGTGTTGTCCCATGGGTTGGGTGGGTCTTCTGTGGGTGGTCTACCTACCACACCTGTGTTTTTTTAATATTTGATATATATGTTGGCTCCGATGGTGGTGGGATTTGACCACCCATCACCACATTTTTATATGGTATATGGTTTTGGGTGTTGGTGGGGGTGGCGGCCCACTAACCCAACAATTTTTTATTTTTATTTTTAGTTTTGTTAAAACAACAATGGTTATTTTTTATTTTCCCAAAAATAAGGGTCATTGGACAAATTAAGCATCCTACATATTTGCTCGTTCCGGTGGCTGGATTCCGTGTGTCGTGTCTCAGTCAATTTGTTTCCTCGTTAATCCTGCCACTTGGCCAAGTTTGACCCGAAATTTGACTATGAATAACTTGACCATACGATCTCGGATTGGATGTCATTTTCACCATTGGAATAAGGGCTACGAGAACTATGATTTGGTCCTAGTTTCATGTCAATCTGACAACTTTCATTTTCGAGCTATTTTTAGATTCTGAGCATCTCTAGAGCCACCTAGATAATTCCTCCCCACTGAGGAGATTTTGGTCCTCCAAAAGAATGAACATAATCTACAACTACTATGTACAGTTTATGCACCACAAGTATCTTGATAGGTCATACTTCGTTCTCCTTCACCCTTGTTCTTCAAAGCCATAAGTGATGAGATGGCACCTGCATCCTCTGAAAACCTATAGTACAATATTTTCAAATCATACGCTTAATTACATGACCAATCATGACCCAGGCATTCCCCATACTTGGAAAGACTTTATAAGACACTCTTTGGTCAAGTTTACATCATAAAAGAAATCAATACCCTAGCTATCAACATAAGGCCAAAACATCATTTTTGCTTAAATAAGTGATCAATAATACATCATCAATTTTACAATTTAAATTGCAACAAATGATTTAAAAAGTGTGGCCATGATAAGCTACACAATATAGTAAAACCATCTCTTACTCAACAGAGAGAACCAACAAGAATGTGGTGAGTTTTCTTGTTGAACATCTTGACCAACTATTTGATGCATGAGCGCTTTGTCCTCGGGACCCTACTCTAGATGGAGCTTCCAACATGTGGCTCTTTGATGTCCACCTCTGTTGCAATGACTGCAAAAATTCTTCTTCCTCCAGGCTTGCTTAACCTGCTTCCTTCCTTGATGTGGAGAAGGCCTTTCACGCCTCATCTTCTTTCTTGCTGCCATGCTCTTCCAGCACTCAGCAACAACATGGTTATGTAAACCACAAAAACTACATAGTTTTCTATCCCATGATTTATGTTCTTCATTAACATGCTTGTAATCAAATGAACTTTAGAATACTGATACTTTATATACCTCTCTTGGCTCTCTCTAGTGCAATTATGGCGATGAGAACTCACCTCAGCTCCTCCTCTACAATGTGCACTGCCATGGGAGGATGGTGGTGTGTTCCCATCATTATGTTTCCTCAATGATTTCAACAATGTATTCAAATATTTAGACACCTTTGAGCTCTCTCCTTCGGTGTACCCCAAACTTGCAAATCGAGGTCTTTTCACAACCTCAAATGGCTGAGTCATGCCTTGTCCATTAACACCAAGTCCTCCTCCTTTATACCCAGTCTTAGTAAGGAGTCTCATGCAAGTTCCTGAAATGGGTACCTCCAGGTTTCCAACAGAATAAGAGTCATATGAAAATGAAACTAGAGAACGATAAAATTTGTTTACCTCAACTATCAATTATGAAATAGGTGATGTGGATTTTCCATGCCTTCGTTGCGCTTCAATTTGTCCAAGGTCTCTTTCGTGGCTTGTAGCTAAAGTTGTAGTCTTTTCTTCTCCTCTTTTTCTTCTCATAGAATTCTCCTCAATTCAACATTCTCTACTCGAAGACTCTGATTGATCTCCTCATCTAAATGATGTGAATACAACGAAGAAGATTAATGTACATTCGAGGGGGTAGATGGAGCATCATCCTCTTATCTTTCTTTCTCATGTTCCTCTCTTACCATATTCTCCTCATAAGATGCATACATTATGTCTACCATGCGTGACATCCCAAGGAGGTCCTTGTACATATCTTTTTCATCCTCCATTGTCTTTCTTGTTCCAAGTTCAATTATTCACACTCACAATTCACATCAGCAAGAAGACCACTTTGATACCAAACTTGATCCAGATATCTTCAACTACTAGAATTAACCAAGATCTTTTAATTTTGTGATGTTATCAAAATTTCATGTGAAAGAACATAAAACAACCACATATGCATGCTGGATAGGAAAGAAACCATAATGGCGACCATCAAATCAAAAACACAAAAAAATTGATAACAGAGTTCACCCAGTGTGGGTTACGTCTCCGGGCTCGGTGTCAAGGAGTGGAGGCCGCTTCATTAAGTGTTTCAAGTGATGATGATGTATATGGAATGTTCTTTGTCATTACAAAGAAAAATACCCTCAACCTGAGTGGCGTGTCTCTCCATGATACCTTCTCTCTACAGGAACTCTCACTCAAATGGGTCCTCCTTTAACATGAAAATATAAACAAATATCAAATGATGTGGCAATAGGTGTCCCTCAACATAATGGTAATCAAGGATCTCAATAATAAAGACATCATTTCAGAAAATCAAGAAGAAAGACATAGCATAACTGCAACGTATACCTCCACATTTGAAGATGGTTGAAAAATGCAAAGCTTAGTTGCTAAAATGAACCACACCACTGAATTCCTGGCGATGAGTGGTGTAAAATCGACTGTAAACTTGTACAATTTGACACCATCAAATTTGATTATTTCTTGAAGATGACTAGAAAATCCACTGCTTGGATGAATATTTTGAGCACACCATTGTGTTCCTTGTGAAATTCTAAGAAAAATGACGATAAAGTCGACATCATTCCAACACTCGAGAAAATCAACGTCCAAGGAATCTTTAGATTCCACAAGATTCTCCAAAGGTTCTTAGTTGCTAGACACCTACATTTCCACGACTTAGATGGAGATTCTAACTATGCGGTTGGACTCTTGGTGAGAAAACATGCAAAAATAACTATAAGCATGTCAAATTCTGTCACTGACACGTCTAACCTTCAAGGGAATCTTTTCAACATCTTAATATTCTCAGGGTCATGGTTCCACACCATCTGCAAATCGTGGTTCCGCCTTGGTTTGAGGTTCTTCCTTCTTAGTTCTGACCCCCACTCCCCATTTGACTGAATGTTTGTGTTTAAATAAAATTGGGTTGGGAGGAGTTACCAAATGAGAAGTTGGCTAATTGGTAACTAACGCTATGTTTGGGCATTGTTCAGAGGTCATAGGGTTTGTTAGGTTCCTATACCAATAGGAGTCATAATTTTGAATGAATAAGGTTAAGCCTTGTAATATTGTACATACCTTTTCTTTCTGCAAATGTTTTCCATATTGAAAAATTAAAAAATGTAAAGAGGGTATGTCCTAAAAGAAATATCAAAGGACAAAAAGAATAAGAGAAGGTCAAAAAATGAAAATATATGAACCCCAAAAACAAAAAGAGACCATGAAAGTGTGCAAGTATAAATGCCACTACTATTAACTTTAATGCTTAATAATGATTGTGTGCAACTTGCTATTCATGGCATAATCCATGATAATCAAACTGTTTAATCTTGGTTATTTCATGCTTTGAATTTTATGTCTATAGTTAGAGAATAAAATCTAACCAAACAGTTTAATCTTGGCAGATCATTAGATAGGTAGAGAAAATAAAAGGAGCTCATCAGTTTAATCTGAACCCTTGGGTGATACAAGGTTAGAATTAGATAGATTAGTTTTCAAAAGAAAAACGGATGATAAGTGTTTGCTAGTCTAAATGCACCGAAATAAAATGAAGAAAAAATGGTAGGGTAAGTAATGGGTAAGTAGAAGAAAAGTTGATGAAGTATAAAGTTGATTGGATCAAAACACATGCATCATGCTTAGACACATATTTCAATATGTATGATCAATTATGGAAGCAAAAACAAAGGTTTGCAAGTTAATATTGTAGAAATTCTGCAAATTCTCTACAAATTTCCTTCTGAGATCTTTGTAGAAAATCTGACTGTAGATTGACCTAATAATCCAATATACCAAAGCAAAATAATATAATCTACTTCTACTATCAATTTGTGGAAGCTTAAATATTGAGCAAGATCAAGTGGAACACATATAACCAGAAGAAGAATCAATGCACATGAAACACAGAAAAATACTCAGGGGAAAGCCTCAGCTAAAAACCCCACTATTTGTATTATATACAAGGTGGAAATACATAAGAATTATACAAAGCCTTAGCTCTCACAGCTAGCCAACTCTCAGTACAATCCTCCTGGATTCTCACAGGCAATCAAATCTTCTCACAAGCCTTCTCCTCTACCCTCCAAGCTCCTATTTCCTTTTGTAGTTACCTCTGGGATGTTCTCCTTCACCTAGTGTAACACTGCTCTCATACTACTCTAACACACTGTCAGAACTACGCAATCCTCAAGGAACCTTGTTCCTTCTGCATGCATGAGTTTCCTTTATAGGAAAACACATGCAATTGATAGTACACTGTCCTTGACATTTAGCTAAATTGGATCTTTATCAGAATAGACATGCATGAGTTTTTGATGAGGGAATCTTTAGTTATCTGGAGTATACTGGTTGAGTGCATGCATGCATCAACTCACTGATAACTCACAATTAGTTCCTCAAATAGTTTGGAACTAATTTAATTGGACTTAACTCAGTAAACTGAGTTAACTAATTACAACTCAAATATAACTCAATCTTATCTCCTTAATTGAGGGATAATCTTCTTAATTTAAGGGATAACTCTTGCATGACTGCAGAAAGACTTCTAACTTGAATTTCTCCAACTAATTAACTCAAGATGAATTAATTAATTATTCTTCAAGTAGTTGGTGGGACTAAATTTGAATTTTAATTCTCAATTTTAATTCAAGGGCAAATTAAAATTGGAATATTCTGAATGCTATCTTTAGCATTTCTTTTTGCTATTCTCAACACTCCCTCTCAACAAGAAAGGAATTCAACTCGATCCTGATCCTGAACCTTTGGAATGTTTTGCATGCAACACTTCTCTATAGTGTTGTTGCTCCAACAACTCCAAAAACAAAAAGCATCCAACCTAAATCAGTATGATGCATCTATCATCAAAGTCTCTAACTGATATTGCCTTTGTCAATTGAAAACTTTGCGCTTCAGTTGACTCTGCCTTTCTGCACTGTTGTCAATCCTTCTCTGTACTCTTCAGTATTCGACTGCTCTAGCCTTTGTCACTTTGATCTTTGACTACATCAATCCCACTGATTCCTCCCGCTACTATGTATTTTGGGTTCTAGTAGCAAGGTACGATCCATGAGATAAAACCTCTCAATGAACTCGGCCAATTTAAGCCTTATTGGGACTATCACTTCACATCGCCCTACCTCACACTTGGAGTTATGGCTACATGTGATCCCTCTGCTAACTTGGCTCAAAATTTCCCCCTACTAGAGGTCTTTGCATAAGTGGATGCCTCCACTCAGTCTCCTCTCAGCATCTCCAATTGTGGTTCCTCCACAATTGTCTGAAACTTCTTCTGGGGCGACATGTTGAGAGGTAATTTACTCTCCCTCTCAACCACCAAATCTCTAACATTAGCCTTGTTCCTCAAGGCTTTGCATGCATCTTGAACCTCAAGAGCATATAGGTTCTTGACTCGTGAACCGATCTGTTTCACCTGTCTCGTGGTGATGTGTATAAGGAAAACCTTTCCCTTACTGAAGACAACATCATAGCCTTTGTCCTCCAACATCACGATCGATACCAAATTCTTCTTCAGTCTAGGCACATACTTCACATCTATCAAGGTGATGAGAGCTCCATGCTCCCTATAAAAAGCAACCGTGCCCACTCCTGAAACGCTATACATTTCATCGTCACCCATATCTATGCGCATCTTGAGGTCTTTCTCCTCCAAGGTACCGAATAAAATTTTATCGTCCGTCATGTGGAATGAGGCTCCACTGTTAAAAACCAACCACAACCCATCATTGATGACACCATGCATGCGATGAGGGTGAAGTCCATCTCGAACTGAGAGGCTAATGCCTCACCTTCTGATCCTTTCGAGGATCCCTTCTTGGACTTCTTCGGTGAGCAATTAGTCGCATAATGACCCATCTCGTGACATTTTTTTTATTGTATGATATGAATTTGATTTGCACCTGCAAGCTTGAACTTCAAACTTCAAATTCTCTTCTTCGTATATTGTTCATAGCTCCAATAAACCTGGCTCTGATACCATGTAGAAATTCTGCAAATTCTCTACAAATCTCCCTCTGATATCTCTGTAGAAAATCTAACTATAGATTAACCTGATAATGAAATATACCAAAGAAAAATACTATAATATACTTCTACTATCAATTTGCAGAAGCTTAAAGATTGAGAAAGATCAAGCAGAACACATATAACCAGAAGAAGAATCAATGCACATGAAACAAAGAAAAATACTCAGGGAAAAGCCTCAGCTAAAAACCCCACTATCTATATTATTGTACAAGGTGGAAATACATAAGAAATATACAAAGCCTTAGCTCTCATAGTTAGCTAGCTCTCAGTACAATCCTCTTGGATGCTCACAGGAAATCAAAGCTTCTCACAAGCCTTCTCCTCTGCCCTCTAAGCTCCTATTTCCTTGTGCAGTTACCTCTGGGATGGTCTCCTTCACCCAGTGTAACATTGCTCTCACACACTGCTCTAACACACTGTCAGAATTGCGCAATCCTCAAGGAACCTTGTTCCTTCTGCATGCATGAGTTTCCTTTATAGGAAAACACATGCAACTGATAATACATTATCCTTGACATTTAGCTCAACTGGGTCTTTCTCAGAATAGACATGCATGAGTTTATGATGAGGGAATCTTCAGTTATCTGGAGTACACTGGTTGAGTCCATGCATGCATCAACTCACTGATAACTCACAATTAGTTCCTCAAATAATTTGGAACTAATTTAACTGGACTTAACTCAGTAAATTGAGTTAACTAATTACAACTCAAATATAACTCAATCTTATCTCCTTCATTAAGGGATAATCTCCTTAATTTAAGGGATAACTCTTGCATGACTATAGAAAGACTTCTAACTTGAATTTCTCCAACAAATTAACTCAAGATGAATTAATTAATTATTTTTCAAGCAGTTGGTGAGACTAAATTCGAATTTTAATTCAAGGACAAATTAAAATTGGAATATTTTGAATGTTATTTTTAGCATTTCTTGTTGCTATTCTCAACAAATACGATTAACTCCCCCTCATTCTTTTTTCCCTTACTTACTAACTTCCTATCCACAAGTATGTTCTAGTACTTTAAATCCTTCAAGTCAAAGAGGCTCAGAGCATTTCTCTAACTTTTGGTGTGATCGGACCCTCGGCTTAATGACTTATGGTCATCAAGTGTTAGAATCCCCTTCATGAAATTCATTTCCCCCACATTACGCTTATAAAACCCCTTCTCCTAAGGATAAACTTCATTTGCCTAGGGAAAGTAAAGCAACCCCCATGTTAAATTCTATTTCATTCAAAAAACCACAAAAGTGTTTTATCCTAAGTATGAAATATATGTGAATAAAATGTGCAAATTTTATATTATGCTAAAGGTATGCTCACTCCGCTCATTTCATATTAATTTTTAACTTTATTATATAAATCCCCATACACCTTTTCTTGTATATTAATTAAATCCCCTATAATAAAAATCCCAACCCTTAGTTTTAATATAAACTATATAAATTATCCCATATTCCTGACAAAATCCATTAAATACATCACTGCGTGGTAGGGTTAAGCTAATCCCATCATTAAGCCTCACCCAATCGATTAAAATCCGTGATTAAATTCTAAGTAACCCAAAACCACCAAAGATTAAAACCCTGGGCCCCCCAGACACCTCTGATTTTATTACCTGCGCACCTCCCTCGCCCGACTACCATTCGATCACCATCCCCCTCATCCGACGGTCCACAATCATATTTGTTGCACCCGATGACCGACCTTTACCCACCCAATAAGGTGGTTTTCCCCGCCCCTCGACTGCTACGTGTTGAGCAATGGAGTAGATCGAGTAACCACTCCTCAATACCACCTCCTCCACAAAAGTGGTGCGACGGCATGGGAAACCGCCTCCCCGCTCAACCCGATAAACCACCTACTATTCATTTATAAATTTCTCACCAAAAAGTGATCGTTGCTTAATAAAAAGGCCAAGAAGCCCTTTTTCATCTTTTTTTGCTCATTTTCTTTGTGAACCTCTGTGAACCAGTGTGATTCTTGCAAACACTGAATTCACCAATTGAACTCCAAATTCACTCATGAAGAAGCTGCGGAGACCCCAATCAACCTCTCAGTCCATACCAGAGCCATTCGAACTTCTACAGCTCCCGTGAACTCTAAATTTGAAGATAATTCACCCAATTCCAAGTATTTCACCACAAATTACCACTCACCCTTTCAAATTTGAAAATGTTCAGCCTGTAAAAGTGTTTTAATTAAGTAAAAATAATTAAAATTACTTCAAATTTGAAAGTCTGTTGCCTAAACCCTTCTCAAAACTACCAGTTTTTGTCAAAACCTCTGATGTAACCCTACACTGCCAAATTCAAATCCACAAGAATTGAATTTGGCTACCCCTGTCGCCATGGATGTCAGCCCTATCATAACTCCTCATTTGGACCTAGACCACCTCCCCTCGGCAGACATGGATTTTCAAATTAGAGATACAAGTGCATATGAGGTCTTACTCAGACTCCATTATTTGAGCAGGGACAAATATCTAAACCATTTTCATGACATTGGTCTTTGGGAATCCAATTTGCCAAAATACCAATTTCCCTAAGTATATTTTTTTCTTGAAATTGTCCATATGTGCCATACCTATTACATTCCCAACCAGAGTGCTATAATGTCCCCTCACCAGAAAGTCTTGTTTACCATCACAGCTGAATCAATCAATGAGATGTTACAAGTCCAACCAGATCCAAACTTGACCCCACTCTCAATTGGGGATTTGTTAGACCAGTACACCAATTTGAGTCCATAAAGAATGATCCGATTGTTTGAAACTTTCATTGTAGAAGAGCAACACATTCCCAAAGATGCCCTTCCATATGTTTCTGCCATTTTCTCTAAAAGGGGCAAGCATATTATCACTATGATATCATGCATTTTGGGCTGCACCATTGATGAATTTGTTGATGAGCTTATCCTGGCCTTCATGTCCATTTTCACCCCAAGAAAGCCTCCTGATACTATATACAATTATGCCCAGTTCATAGCTGAAAGGATGCATGAACAGTTTACTAGAATGCACAATGAGAGAGTATTCAAATACTCATATGTACTATATCATATGTTTTAGTATTACCAGTAAGACAGATTTCCCTTTACACTCTAGAAGCTTGATACCAGAGGCCATCCCAGGCCTGTCATATTTTGGACACCACTATTCCACAAGTGCTCATCACCATACACTTACACAGAATTCATTGACTCTTCTATCAATCCAGTCATGACTATGCTGACAGGAAGTCCTCCACCCAGAATAAGCCAAGATATCAAAAGAGTCCTCCAGTTTTCCAAGCAAAGTAAAGTGGGAGATTGGTACCTTTACCAAAACCACACCGAGATAAGAATCTATGGGTGCCAGCTTTCCCCATACAAACTCCTTAAATACCTCCCCATGAGGTTATTTTCTCTAGAGTACTATAGGAAACTAATGAGCTCTGATGAAGTTAATTTGTATCAGCCAAGAAAAGAACACAATTCAGAGTCAAAAACTAGTTAGGCCATTTCATTTGCAATTCTAGAGAAGCAGGGCAGGAGGAAGATTTGATTTTGCCACAAATGAAGTTTCAAAATAGTTTCATGTGGAGATATGACCCTCAGGGGTTCATGACTAAACTTACGCAAAAGGTCAAATTGGGGCCTTACATTCATCACCCCATACCAGAGATTGAAAGATATTCAAATCAATTTGAGTGGTTGGAAAACACTCTTGTAGATAGTGATAGTACAAAGGTAGCTGCTGAAAATACCTTGATTGATTCAGAGATACAGCTTGATGAAAGCTCATTCCTGAAGGTACCATAACAAGAAGAAACCATGAGTAACCCTACAGTTTTACTTACCCCTCAAAATGGGGAAAGGAACTCCCAAGAGGAACAGGGAGGGAGCCTCCACTTCAGGAATGGACACATCCAATGTGCAATATGAATGCAGCTAGAGCAAAAGGCCAAGGCTCAATCCTGTTTTAGAACAAGAAGACACATAAGGCTCAGCATAAGTGACTAATACTGAGTTTGACATGAGCAGGCGCACAACTCCATCTAGAGAAACTCAAGAGGCATCCACATCACATACTCAAATGTTGGAAAGGCAGCTTAGTGTAGGAGTCTCCTCATTCAACAAGCTTGCTGATAAAGACAAAGAAATTAAAGGCGGGTATAAAGAAATTAAAATGAGAAATGAGAAACTGAAGGCATAGTCTTATGCTCAGTATCTCAAGCTTACACCTATAAACCAAAGTAGATCGATGTCATCTTTTGACATCAAGGAGAGAAAGATGAAAATGTCTTTCATAAAGCCAACTGTGCAACCTCCAAGGACATCAATAGATTATAAAAAGATTGATTTTGAGGTACTGGCAAGGGATATTCATCCCATTGACTAAATTGAATTCCAAAAACAGGCTGGAGAAATGATTTACTCCACCCTTACAGGCAAAGCCATAGTTTCCCATCAATTGAAGAATTCTTTGACCAATATCTCAGCTCAATATCAATTAGAGAAGGCCTCCTCACAAGCCAAGGATATCAGAATCAAGTCTTTGGAAGACTTAGTGACTGAATTGGGATATGATCCCAAAGACATCAAAGCCACTGAGCAACTAATTAAGAAAAAGAATGATGACATTGTAGCACTTAAAAATCAATTTAAGATACCTCAGTTGTAGCATCCCCAGACACACAAAGCCTTGGAGAACCAAACCAAGCATGAAGAGTTGATGGAATTAGTCCTCAAACTCAATGATCAGTTAAGGGAAATAGAGAAGGAATTGGACACTTTAATTCAATCGAAGCAAAGTGATATTGCCACTACATCAGTAAATGCCATCCCAACAGTCTCAACAATTGTTCCTTCTACCTTGGCAGCCTCATTAGATCCCACAGCTCCAATGGCCATAGAAAAACAAATTTCAACACAGTATACATCAGTAGCATGTACATTAGATGAAGCAGAAAATTGGTTAGAGCTACGGAGGAAATATCCATACAAACTACATAAATGAATAAGCTGAAATAAAAGGTGACAAGATTTGAAACTGATTACAAGCTTTCCAAAATCACGCAAAAGGAATAAGTGCAAAAGGCTGCCCAAATGAATGAGAGATTAAAGGCCATGGAGAAGGACCTAACACTAAAATAACCTCTTGGACAAGCTAAGGAACTACTATGGGCCAATATCATTGACTCTGTCAATGTTATTTGGCCATCTATTTAGGTAATTTTTGAGTAGATAGATCTAATAAAGATGGCTATAGAAGCCATCCAAAAGGTAAAAGGGGAATTGGGAGAGATGCCCGAAGATGCCACTAGAATCATCCAATTCCTAAATAGTAAAAATAGATATAAGCTTCAGGAATTAGATATAGAGGACAGAGCATAAACAATTTTGGAGGTAAGGAAGGTACTTTCCAAGAGAAACTTGATATTAAACTTGGAAGACAAGTGCCAAAATATGCAGGTAACCATTGATAGATTTATGGCTAAGTTTCAAATTTTGAGAGAGAAAGGGTTATCGAGTCCCTTAGTCATAAATGACAAGCTCATGACACAGTAGGATTGCAACAGAAAACTCAGAGAGCTAGCAAAAGAACATGCCAGTACATCATTAGTCAAGGCATTGCCAACAGGCAAAGTGCTTTATCAGACATTTGAAAACTTATTTTACCTTCAACATGAGGAAAAACACTTGTTTTTCAATAAGCCTACTTTTTCCAAGTACACTAATGTAGATGAAATATACAGAAGGATGTTGAAGATCCAATTACCTAACGCTGAAACATGGGAAAAATTGACTGATTTACTATAAGAAAAAGGCAGTAAAAAGGTAAAAGTAAAACAACTAGGTAAAAAGATGAAAACAGGTCAGCAGAGTCAAAGAGTATCAGTGTCAAAGAGTATCGGATGAAAGCCAAAAGTAAATGAGGATAACAGTGTGAAAGATCAAATAGAAAATCAACACAAAGGGCTAAAATCAAACCATAAAGGGCAGCAATACCAAAATAAATGGGACAACATGAAAACAGTTCAATAGCTGTCTCTATCTTCTTGCAAGAAAATATTTTTATTTCCTAGATTAAATCTCAAATTAGTTTGAGATATTTTGTAATACTTTTTGTATAAATAAATTACAATTCGAAGTATGTAGTGGTGGATTCTTAGACATTTCATTGATTGTAAAGGTATTGCATCAAAAGGACTGTAAAGCTATTGCATCATTGACTGCGCTAGCAAGTTGGATTGATGAATAAAGACAAGATATTTCACAGGATTCATCTGTTGAGCAAAGTGCAGACAAGTATTCTCTTATGTTATCATTATCTTTCTTAATGTTTTTCCGCAATCTTTAATGTATTTCTGAATCTAAATGCTATAACTGGAACAATATCTCAGAATTTGTTTAATTACACTCTGTTTTAATAGTTATGCATATAAATGTTTTCTACTAATATCTAAGTTAAGGAATTCTTAATTGCTCCTTAGTTTAGGTTGTTTCTTGTTAATCCAGATCAAAGGATTCTTAATTGCCCTTTTCTTTTGATTACCCTCTATTCCTCATTTATATTCCAGTTTGAGAACCCTTAATTTCTCTTTCACCCTGATTAAAACCATTCCACCTCACTGTCCCAAAGACCTGCACTTTACTCTGCTAGCTTGCCCTTTGAACATTCCCTTTAGTGAGTTGATCTAGTTATGCTACCCTTTTGTTGACTCCATAGCCCAATGGTCTAAAGACATCATTCTATCCATTTGTTTCAAGGATCCCACCACACAATCTTGAATATAAATCAGAAACCCCCAGAACATTCATAACTAGCCTGAAATCCCAGCAAACAAAGCTAAATCATATAGAGAGAGACCTATTTGAGGCTAGGTTGGCTAGAGCCTATGCTCTAAAGTTGGTTTGTGGTTACCTTGGTCATTTTCTTTCTTCTAATAACTTCTAGAGAAATTTCTAAGTGATAACATAGTGGTGTCCATTCTGGGGACCAGTGAATCCTCAGTACTAATAAAGCTTTAAGAAAATTTTAAGTCTACATTTTGAGCCTCTTAAAGTCATTCGTTAGAAGTTATTTTGAAAAATCTCACAAAAACAATTAAAATTTTGAAATTTTGGCTTCTAGGAAGACTCATTTTACTAGGGCTACTCCAGATCCAAACCATGCCCCAATAGTTGATAATCCCAACCTAATTTCAAGAAAATATAAAAAAGAAGAAAGTTCAGCTAGCCAAATACCATTAGTTAAAGCTAATTCATGTCTTGATGAGTGGTTATGTTTAGAATAACTTCCCTTTGATGTGCCATTTGATCTTTCATTATTTAGAACAAAATCTAAAAATGTAATCGATGAAACCGTTCTCGATCCTAATTTTATTGCAGACCTAGAAGTTCAATAGGTTAACAAATCAATTGATGAATACATTCTAAAATCTCCACAATCATCCATTAATACTACGACAACCTCTGAGCTTTCTGAACAATTGTCCATTACTTTGAGTTCACCATTGTTCCCTTCAACTTCAACAATAATACTTTCTGAAGTCCATTCTTCACTACCATTTATACCTACACTCCCTCACCAACCTGTCATTACTCATTCATCATCTATTAGTCCTAGTTTTTCATCCACTGCTGCATCATCTCCAAGTACCTCAACCCCACATCTCAGCCTCTCCCAATTTACAACAATGGAAAACATATATTCTCCTTTTGATTTACCTGCCCAACTTCATGTTATTCCTACAGATTATCAGAGTAATATTTTCCTATTTGATGCTACTAGTCATTACACTATCCAACAACATGTAAACAAGATGTTTGACCTTTTTGAACTACAGGAAAAAAATGAGGCAAATGTCCAAATGAGGCTCTTTGCCCAAACTTGGACTGGTGATGTCAAGAAGTGGTTCAAAGCCTTTCTTGCCAACCACATTGCAGAGCTGGAAAATTTCCAAAGGTTGTTTATTGATAGGTGGGAAAAGAAAAAGAATCCTTTCAGAATATGAGAATATTAGAAGAGGGCCTAATGAAACTATTCAAGATTACTGCACTAGATTCAATAATATATATAATGCAATCCCAGTTAACCTTAGACCCCCACCTGACTTAGCATTAATAAAGTTCACTGATGATTTTGACATAGATATGGCATACCAACTTAGGGAAAGAAACCCCCCAACATTAGAAGAAATGCAAAGTGTAGTACTTTCTGTAGAAGCTAATTTGTTAGCTAAAAGGGCTAGAGTTAGAAATGAAAGGAGAGGAACTGAAAAGGATGAAACTTCACCATCTGACATTAAAGTAGATATTTTAGCCATAAGTATGGAAAGACTAATGGATAGAATAGAGAACATAGAAATGAAACCCCAATGGGACAACAAAAAAGCACCTCCAGTTAGAAACCCAAGTTATAGAAAAAACCAAAAATTGGAAAAAATGGACCAGATCAAAACATTAGGCCTCCTTTTCAAGAAAATTATGCAGAGAGATCCCATCCAGAAGATCCAAAACAAGATACACAAATTAACCTAATGGGAATAAATGATGAGGACACTATTTTTCTAACCCAAGATGAGCATGAACTATATATGTTGCAGCAATTACAGTTACATCCTGGGGAATCATTTGATTACAAACAAGGATATGATTTTTCCATCTTGAAGTTCATAAACAGTGTAACCTAAGAAGCAAAAATAATGTTGATGTCCCTGACCAAACTAAGAAAACAATGCAAAATCAACCCAAGAAAATAAAAGAAACCCCTGTTTCAAAAATCCTCCAAATTCTCCCTAGGGAAAACCAAAAACCTTCTAGCCCCACAATTGTAGACATAACCTCTGATCAACATTCTATTGATAAACCATCCACTTTAATTCAACCTAAGGAACCGGTGGACAAAGCTCAAAACATAATATTTGAAAATCCACGTAAGGAGGTCCCCAATAAAGGAAAAGAAGACAAGCCTACTCAAATCCCTGCTGCAAAAATTCAAAACCTTCAAAAATAAAAAGTCTCTTTGCCATTAAATTTGGGAGCGGAGATAGAAAAGCTAAAGATTTCAGTTCCTTTAACAGAACTAATCAAGAATGAAACTTATAAATTACAGATAACCCAGACCTTAAACATTTCTGAAAATGAGGATTTAGTCAACTTGTTTGATGACCAACCATAACTCATATTTGGTCCAGATGTTAATGGAAAACCATTAGAAGGAGGAGTTCCACCTTTTTACATTAGCCTTAGTATCCATGATAAAATTCTACACAATGCAATGTTAGATTCTGGGGCCTCTCACAACTTAATGCCCAAATCAATGATGGAGAAATTAAACCTAGACATTACAAGGCCTTATAGAGACTTATTCTCATTTGACTCCAGTTAGGTAAAGTGTCTAGGATTGATTAAAGACCTGTGTGTCACTTTAGTCCAATATCCTGCCAAAAACATCCTTATGGATATTGTAGTTACTGACATCCCACCAAAGTATGGCATGTTGTTATCCAGATCATGGGGAGCCAAACTTCAGGGATCCTTACAACTAGATATGTCATAATATGCAACAATATCTATTTTTGGACAACCTAAGAAACTATACCAAGAAACCTTAATGAAATATATGGTAAGTAGCCAGGATCGGCCTCAAAACTTTCCCATCTACTCCATACACTCAGATATTGATTCTTTTATCTTGTATAATGTTGATCAAACACAAGAAGAAATTTCAAACAATACTAATACAAAACCAAAAGAATTGCAGCTTCTACACAAAATGAAACTGACCAGACTACAGAACTTTTCAGTGAACAAGATGGTCATATTTCTATAAATGATGAAACGTTTGTTGCACTAGATAGTGTAAATATACATCATGGGATGTTATGGCATTTGGATATATAATTTGGAAAATAATTACTTAGAAGGCCATGCATATAGATTGAATTTTAAATGTACCAATAATATGGCCGAGTATGAAGCATTAATTTTAGGTCTTAAGTTAGTTAGGAATCTAGGAGATAAAAGAGTTTCTATCATGGGAGACTCTGAACTAATTGTAAAATAGATTGATGGTGTATATATGAAAAAGGACCCTAGATTAAGTTGTTATAGGGGAACTATCGTGGAAATACTTAACACTTTCCTAGAATCAAGGCTTGCAGTAATTCCTAGAAAACATAACATGCAAGCCCATAGTTTAGCAATGTTTGCCAGCACCTGCAAATTACCCTTCCAACCTAACCATCAATTCACTACTGAAGTTAGGCATAGTGTTACGGGGAATAGTGTCCACTCGGAGCTGCTATTCCCACTAAGACTGGTAGCTATCTTAGAAACAAACAAGTAAAGTCTACTTTCGTTTTCCTTTATGAAAATAGATAAGAGTGGAACAAAGGACACCAACCTTAGCCTTGCGCTTGGTTCCCTTGATTGATTCCTCTCCTTCCTGATAGATCTTTGCCGCTTCTTCTTTGTCTGCCCAACTTCAAAAAGCACCTGTGGAATCAAAGTAGCATACTACTATCGAAGAACATAGATCTATATTCATAAATAACACAGGACCAGATATGTGTTAACCATACAAATGCATATACAATAAAAAAACAAGAATATGGAGAAAAACTTGAATATTTATATCAAGAAGTAGAGGATTACAACCAGATGTTTGACCCAGCATCATCGCTAGCAAGAAAGCCTTCTTCACCTTAAAAGAAAAGCTGAGATCACCCAAACACTATGAGTTAACCCAGAAAACCAACAACTTCTCAACAAGATACAAGATTCCAACCTCCGGATCTCTGTGATGAGGGATCCATATATAGATGATTGTAGGGGGGTGAGTCATCTTCTTGGGTCTTGATTAGTGTCCTCTCTATGATAGTTCTTGATTCCACTTGGAGATTGATGATCTCTTACTCATCCTTGGTCAAAAACAGAGAGGAAAGTGTCAGAGGGGAAGCTTCTGGAAGATTCCATGATCTTCCACCTTGCAAATTGTCCCTACCATTTGTCCATTCCCGACCACGCACCCTATAGAGTGGCCATTCAATATGCATCACACCCTCTGCACTTGGTATTTAGTATGGTCCAATTTTGACCATTTCTGAGCAGTTTTTAGTGGAGAACTTCTGGGAGATGATGTAATCAGCTAACCTTGTTCCTTTAGGCAGTCAAGCAATACTTTTAGGGACTTAGGAGCCCTCAGTTTATGGACATTTATGATTGAGGTTGTAGTGCCCAAAAATGTCTATAACACATAGACTTGTAATTCCAGAAAATTTGAAAAATTGGCAAATATTTTCTGATGATAAATAGATAAATAACTTTTTAATTTCAGAAGAAGAGTTCACCAATAACAATATAGATACTGATACATCAATAGATCCTGACACTAAGGATAAGTATAAATAAATGAGATAGAAGGTGATGAAATAGATAGACTCAACCCAACTAAATTTACCAAATTAGATGTGGATAACTTAGAGCAAATTGAGATTGATGAAATAAACAGTGAAGAAACTGAAGTAATTAATCTCAAAGATAACTTCTTACCAAAGAGATTAACCCCTCTGGAAGATTTATTTGATCCAAATGATGTTCCTAGGAAACCTAAAATGGAACCTTCAAGGTCTGATGTAGAGGAATGTAATATAGGCACCGATGAAAATCCTAAACTGATCAAACTTTCAAAATCATTACCCCCAATTGAAAAAGTGAAATACATTGAGTTGCTTAAATAATTTTAGGATGTCTTTGCCTGGAGTTATGAGGACCTCAAATCTTATGACACTAACATCATCCAGCACGCAATTCCTGTTAAAGAAAATCAAAAGCCTTTCAAACAAAAACTTAGAAGGATTAATCTTTTCTTATTACCTGCAATTGAAAAAGAAATTCAGAGGATGTATGATGCCAAAATAATTGCACCAATCAGACTTTTTGATTGGGTCTCAAACTTGGTGCCAACTAGAAAGAAAACTAGTGAGATTAGACTCTATGTGGATCTCAAAAACCTCAACAAAGTGTCACTAAAATACAATTACCCTCTCCCCAAAATGGACCACATTTTACATAGAGTAGTTGGATCAACCAGAGTCTCATTGTTGGGTGGGTTTCTGGTTACAATCAAATCTTGGTTCATCCAGATGACCAACCCAAAACTACCTTTACTACTCCTTGGGGCACATTTATGTATGTGAAAATGCCTTTTGGGCTAATGAATGCATGATCCACTTTCCAAAGGGCTATGGATATAGCCTTTGCAAAATAAATTCATGATTTCCTTGTGATATATTTAGATGATATTACTGTATTTTCAAAATCTAACAATCAACATTTGGATCATCTAAGGCAAGTTTTTATTAAATGCCAGAAATTTGGAATCTCCTTAAACCCCAAAAAGTTCTTGTTTGGGTTAAAAGAAGGAAAGTTGCTAGGTCACATAATTTCAAAAGATGGTATAAGAATAGACCCTACTAGAATAGAAGCCATCCTACAAATAAAACACCTGAGGAAAATTAAAAAGTTACAAGTTTTCTTAGGAAAAATTATTTTTCTTAGAAGATTTATATCTAATCTAGCAGAGTTAATTAGATCACTAAAAAACATGTTGAAAAAGGACTCCACCATAAAATGGACTGTTGAGGCTAAAAAATCCTTTGAAGACATTAAACTAGCCTTGACTAAAACACCTGTGTTAATCAGTTGTAAATTTGACAGAGATTTCATCTCGTTTTCCTTTGCTTCTGAGCACACAATTGCTGCAGTTCTATTGTAGAAAAATGACCAGGGCTATGAACAACCCATTGCTTTCTTCAACAAATCCCTGAGAGATGCCCCCTTGAAATATAATATAATGGAAAAAAAAGCCTTGGCTTTAGTCAAAGCCATTAAGGACTTTAAGGTATACATATTATATTCTCATATAGTAGCCTACGTTCCTAATTCGGTAGTTAAAAACATCCTAACTCAGGATGGTCTTGTTGGAAAGAGGGGAAAGTGGATCGCTAATATTTTAGAGTATGATATAGAAGTCAAAACTACTAAGTTAATCAAGGGCCAAGGTTTAGCCAAACTCATGGATGAATCAAACTGTCAGGCCTTGGATATAAACTTTATTGCAGCAATAGATAATGAAGAGGAGATGGCGACCCCACTAACCAGCGAGGCCTTTATCAAATCACCTTGGTATGCTGATATTATTTATGTTTTACTAAATTTACAAGCTCCTCCTAAATTATCTAGGACTAAAAGCAGGTTTTTGAAGATGAAATCCTTGAAATTTTGTATATTAGACAATGCTTTGCTTTGAAGAGATCATGAAGGTATTCCTCTCAATTGCTTATTAAAAGATGAGGCTGACAATATCTTGCAAGAGTTTCATGCAGGTGATTGTGGAGGACACCATTACTGGAAGACCACTGTAGATAAAATCCTTAGAGCTGGTTTCTACTAGCCTACCTTGTTCGCTGATGTCAAAAAATATGTGACCTCCTATCACAAATGAAAAATTTTTGAGGGAAAGAAAAAGCTCTTACCTTTACCACTACTGCGTCATCTCCAAGTCCCTTGACCCCACATCTTAGCCTCTCCCAACTTACAACAATGGCAAATAGATATGCTCCTCTTGTTTTACCTGCCCAACTTCATGCTATTCCTACAGATTATCAAAGTAATATTTTCCTGTTTGATGCTACTGGTAATTACACTACCTAGAAACATGTAAATAGGATATCTGACCTTTTTGAACTACACGAAATAGATGAGCCAGATGTCCAAATGAGGCTCTTTGCCCAAACTTTGACTGGTGATGTCAAGAAGTGGTTCAAAGCCTTTCCTACCAACCACATTGCAGAACTGGAAAATTTCCAAAAGTTGTTTATTAATAGGTGGGAAAAGAAAAAGAAACTCTTACAAATCCTTTCAAAATATGAGAATATTAGAAGAGGGCCTAATGAAACTGTTCAAGTTTACTACACTAGATTCAATAATATATAAAATGCAACCCCAATTAACCTTAAACCCCCACCTGACTTAGCATTAATAAAGTTCCCTGATGGTTTTGACACAGATATGGCATACCAACTTAGGGAAAGAAAGCCCCCAACATTAGAGGAAATGCAAAGTGTAGCAGTTAGTGTAGAAGCTAATTTGTTAGCTAAAAGGGCTAGAGTTAGAAATGAAAGGAGAGGAACTGCAAAGGATGAAACTTCACCATCTCACATTAAAGTAGATAGTTTAGCCAAAAGTATGGAAAGACTAATGGATAAAATAGAGAACATAGAAATGAAACCCCAATGGGACAACCAAAAAGCACCTCCAGTTAGAAACTCAAATTTTAGAAAAAACCAAAAATTGGAAAAAATGGACCAAATCAAAACATTAGGCTTCATTTTCAAGAAAATTATGTAGAGACATCCCATCCAGAAGATCCAGAACAAGATACACAAATTAACCTAATGGGAATAAATGATGAGGACACTATTTTTCTAACCCAAGATGAGCATGAAGTATATATGTTGCGGCAATTACAGTTACATCCTGGGGAATCATTTGATTACAAACAGGGATATGATTCTGCCATATTTGAAGTTCATAAACATTATAACGTAAGAAGCAAAAAGAATGTTGATGTCCTTGACCAAACTAAGAAAACAGTGCAAAATCAACCCAAGAAAATAAAAGAAGCCCTTGTTTCAAAAATCCTCCAAATTCTCCCTAGGGAAAACCAAAAACCTTCTAGCCCCACAATTGTAGACACAACCTCTGATCAACATTCTGCTGATAAACCATCCACTTTAATTCCACCTAAGGAACTGGTGGACAAAGCTCAAAAAATCATATCTGAAAATCCACATAAGGAGGTCCCCAATAAAGGAAAAGAAGACAAGCCTACTCAAATCCCTGCTGCAAAAATTCAAAACCTTCAAACATAAAAAGTCTCTTTGCCATTAAATTTGGGAGCAGAGATAGAAAAGCTAAATATTTCAGTTCCTTTAACAGAACTAATCAAGAATGAAACTTATAAATCATAGATAACCCAGACCTTAAACATTGCTGAAAATGAGGTTTTAGTCAACTTGTTTGATGACCAACTAGAACTCATATTTGGTCCAGATGTTAATGGGAATCCATTAGAAGGAGGAGTTCCACCTTTTTTACATTAGCCTTAGTATCCATGACAAAATTCTACACAATGCAATGTTAGATTTTGGGGCCTCTCACAACTTAATGCCCAAATCAATGATGGAGAAATTAAACCTAGACATTACAAGGCCTTATAGAGACTTATTCTCATTTGACTCCAGTTAGGTAAAGTGTCTGGGATTTATTAAAGACCCGTGTGTCAGTTTAGTCCAATATCCTACCAAAAGCATCCTTATGGATATTGTAGTTATTGACATCCCACCAGAGCATGGCATGTTGTTATCCAAATCATGGGGAGCCAAACTTCAGGGATACTTACAACTAGGTATGTCATAATATGCAACAATCTCTATCTTTGGACAACCTAAGAAACTATACCAAGAAACCTTAATGAAATATATGGTAAGTAGCCAGGATCGGCCTCAAAACTTTCCCATCTACTCCATAAACTCAGATATTGATTATTTTACCTTGTATAATGCTGATCAAACACAAGAAGAAATTTTAGACAGTACTAATACAAAACCAAAAGAAATTGTAGCTTCTACACAAAATGAAACTGACCAGAATTTAGAACTATTCAGTGAACAAGACGGTCAAATTGCTATAAATGATGAAAAGTTTGTTGCACTAGATAGTGTAAATATAGATCATGAGATGTTATGGAATTTAAATTTTGATGGATCAATCAATAGGTTAGGAGCAGGAGCAGGAGTGTGGATATATAATTTGGAAAATAATTACTTAGAAGGCCATGCATATAGATTGAATTTTAAATGTACCAATAATATGGCCGAGTATGAAGCATTAAATTTTAGGTCTTAAGTTAGTTAGGAATCTAGGATATAAAAGAGTTTCTGTCATGGGAGACTTTAAACTAATTGTAAAACAGATTGATGGTGTATATATGACAAAGGACCCTAGATTAAGTTGTTACAGGGGAACTATCGTGGAAATACTTAACACTTTCCCAGAATCAAGGCTAGCAGTAATTCCTAGAAAACATAACATGCAAGCCCATAGTTTAGCAATGTTTGCCAACTCCTGCAAATTACCCTTCCAACCTAACCATCAGTACACTACTGAAGTTAGGCATAAATCTGCAATTCCAGACATTTTGAAAAATTGGCAAATATTTTCTGATGATAAATAGATAAATAACTTTTTAATTTCAGAAGAAGAGTTCACCAATAACAATATAGATACTGATACATCAATAGATCCTGACGCTAAGGATAAGATAGAAATAAATGAGATAGAAGGTAATGAAATAGATAGACTCAACCCAACTAAATTTACCAAATTAGATGTAGATAACTTAGAGCAAATTGAGATTGATGAAATAATCAGTGAAGAAACTGAAGTAATTAATCTCAAAGATAACTTCTTACCAAAGGGATTAACCCCTCTGGAAGATTTATTTGATTCAAATGGCATCCCTAGGAAACCTAAAATGGAACCTTCAAGGTCTGATGTAGAGGAATGTAATATAGGCATCGATGAAAATCCTAAACTGATAAAATGTAATGAAACCAACTCAAGAAAAAGATAGAAAAGATAGATCAATGCCTTAAAATTCAGCCTCTTCAAGGGGGCAACCTCCTTTACATTACATAAATGAAAAATTCTTCAATGATACAAATGAAAAGACCTCCTTTCTATATATAGGAGTCTAAGGGGTCATAACATAATCAGAGCCGACATAAAAATAATAATGTAAGGACACAACAATAACAATAGTGGGCTTCTATGGGGCACAATAGTAACAATATGGGTACATCAATATAATAAGTGGGTTGTACTAATAACAATAAGGGGTTACACTAGTAGTATAGGGGCCTAACATGCCCCTCTCCTTCAAAAAGCATTGTCCTTAATGCTTGAGTAGTTCTTGATGCTTCTGTATAAAATTCTTGTCCTCCCATGTGGAATCTTCAGCGGATAAGTTCTTGCACTTGATGAGATACTCTGAAATTGATCGTTTTCATAGCTGTCAGGTTCTTGTTTCTGTGACTGCTCCAGGTTCCAATATGATTTTTCCTTCCTCTTCAATTTCTGGCAATATTATTTGAATTGGGATCTTTTGCAACTTTTGAATAAGTGGCCATACTTCTTCTTCCTTCTTCCATTCATCCCTTGCTTCGTTTATCTAATCTGGTTGGATAATAGAAATAGCACAAAACAATGCTTCCACATACTCATCCTAGAAGAGTCTTCCCCTTCCATAAGGTCACCATTTTTTAAGTGCATGTAGTATTGCCAACATTTCCTTCTCATAAATAACTTTCTTGAGATGTAGCAGTAAAAATAGCCAATTACCTACATCAAAACATTTTTCACTACGATGTTGATCTACCTGTTGTTTCGTTGGATTTTGCACCGAAGTGGCATTATCCTTTAAAAGTTGGAGAACTTGCTGTTGATGCTCGACGTGATATTTCACGGCTTGAGTCTTTTTCTTCTTGATATGTCCTTCTATCTCTAGAGTTTGAGGAGTGGTAATTTCTTCCAATCCTTTACAAGATATGGTCGAATTAATTTCTTGATGCTCGATGTGATCTTTCACTTCTTGAACATTTTTCTTCTTAATATGTCCTTCTATCTTGATAGTTCGAGGAGTGGTAATTTCAACCAATGAATTACAAGATATGGTTGGATTCATTTCTTCTTTCTCGATGTGATATGTCACTTCTTGAACCCTTTTGTTCTTGATATGTCCTTCTATCTTGAGAGTTTGAGGAGTGGTAATTCTTGCCAATGCCTTACATGATATGGTATGATTCATTTCTTCTTTCTCTGGGGTGGGGTCCTGGCGTATATCCTCTTCTTTTGATGTTTCTTGATCC